>SCLH01000089.1:301994-318936 GCA_004367855.1 Oikopleura vanhoeffeni | reverse complement strand
TTCGTTTTTGTCTTTAAATGCGACGACCACCCCCTTAATAGGCCTTCGGCCAATTTGGGGCTAATTTTTCACAAATTTAAATTAAAACACGAAACACCTATTAATCGGGCTTGGGCCGATTTGAGGCTCATTGTTCACAAATTTTAATTTTTTTACAATTTTTTCAAGTTTTGATGTAATTGAGGATTTTTCAAGCAGAATCAAAAATTCGAGATATACTTTTTCTGCTCTCTAGCAATTTCTGCTAATTTTTTTTTAATTTTTTGAGGTTATTTTTGTCATCAGTGGGATTCATTCTCCCTCTAAACACAGTTTCCGACAAAATTTTAAATTTTTAGTATCCGAAATTATGGCCCTTGGAGAAATAAACTTACAGGTCCTGTACTGTAGAAACTTGCGGAGATGACGCTGAACCTAAAATTNCAGTTGGCTCTTGGGACTCACTGTGCCATTCTGGGTTTCGTGTAACCCGTTCTCAATTCATCCGCATGGCGCCTTTGATTGATGGTAAACTTTTTCGGCATTTCCATAATACCGCGGATTGTGGAAGCCTGGACAGGAGGGGGTGCTTGCCACCAATTTTTCGCATGTTCCCACTTTTAGGACGGACAGCCCCCGAACTGATATCAAATGTTTCTGCCGTATTTGTCTACGGGAACCCGCGATTTGGCGATTGGTCCGAAAAGTACGTGCGTCTAAGAGACAACGGGGCGTTAATTGTGTAGAAACAACATTTCTGTCCTTCTTCGCAAATACCAGTTAAGATATGGGTTTATTTGTACAAAGTTTTATCTATTTCTTTAATTGTTACAAGAAGATAAAAAGTGTTTTTAAGGGTTTTACCGGATGAGTCTTGATTTGGTAAGGCCGTAAACGCCATATTTGTAACACGGCCCTTATTGTACAACGGCTCAAGTTTGTCTCGGCCATACCTTTACGCGGACTTGGTGCGTTTCTCCTGTCCGTTTGAGCCTATCCTTTAGTGGTCTGACGGATTTATTGCTCATAATATTTTTTATATTATTATTATATAATTCATAATTTTTCTCAGGTGGAATTGCGCTTTTGTTTGGACTGCTGTTTGAATTTGGGTTTTCTGACTCCGTGCGCTGGTTTCCTTCATCAACTCCTATTCGTAGTTTTCAAACATATTCGGGGGTACACTCCGCTTAAAAATTTGGCTATCAATATAATTTAATTACATGATCTTTATTAACTGCAGGAAACGTTTTTTGTGCGCGGACTTTTACAACAGGTTCTCCTGCAGCAGGAGCATTTTGTTGGGGTTTCTATTAAATTAGGAGTTCTACCCGTTTTATTTATGTCTTATCAAACTTTACCTCATCACTATCTTTTCTTTTGTCGGGTTTATTATTCATATAGGTTGTTTTTTTTTTGTCGTGTTTCCCGCTCACTTATTATACACTATAAATTGTGTGGTGACCCCACAAATAATTCACCTGGTATATGATAAATCAGATGTTGTTTTATGTTTTTAATTACACATTGATATCGCGTTTGAACCACCACTTTTTGCCGTGTGTGCCTAGGGCAATTGGCAAATCTTAACTGGCCTTATAGACACCCGTAATTACTCTTACATTCATTGCTTATGTTTTGGTTGCTGGGTTTGGTGCTGTCCACGTTAAAATTTGCAGTTGCTCTTTACATTGCTTGGCCCTACTGGTGGTTACGAGATGCCCTTGAGATTTCTTTAATTCAGGTTTGCTCAAATTTTGCCATGTTTTTTGACAAATATTCTTTTTTAGGGTGCTCGTTTCCGCGTAAAGTTTCCTGCAAATTTGTTTTGGCCCCAGTTGTTTCGCTTGTATTTGCTTTCTATCCGTATATATTTCTTATGGCTTTTACCAATTTTGCCCTTTGAGAAGTTTAATTTTGGATTTTCACGACGGTTATCCCTGTTTCTTTTTTGGTAAGTTTATTGGTCAGGAGGTTAATATTCTATGTGGGCGACTATATGGGGTACCCCCCACCCCCCTTAGTGTGTCGATGTGGGCTTCGCCCACGATGGGGGTACCCCCCCACCCCCCCCACATTGGGGAGAACCCCAGACTATTTCCAATTTGCCATTTGAGAAGTTCTATTTTGAGATTTCACGACGAGTTTATCCCTGTTCTTTTTTGTGTTTTTTGTTCAGGAGGTTATATTATATGTGGCACGACTTATGGGGGTCCCCAACCCCCTACGTGTGTTCGATGTGGGCTTCGCCCACGCTGGCGGGGTACCCCGCACACCCCCCCAAATTGGGGCGACCCCCCAACCCCCAAGACTTTTACCACTTTGTGCTTTGAAGACGTTCTAATTTTGAGATTTCAACGCCGAGTTTATCCCTGTTCCTTTTTGGTAGTTTGATTCTCCCGAATCCACCCTGGAGGTCCTTCAGTTTCACTTTACTTGACTATATCGCTTTATTCGCATGTCGAGAGACGAAGTTGTTCGCTATTCATAAAGACTTGCATTCGACAGTTTTCTGGCATGGTGACAGATGAGTCTCCTTGATTGCCACTTACATAAAACGTTCTTTAAATGGCCCATGCTTGTTGTTATACAGGGTGTAACATTTTTACCCTTCTTTTTCAAATTGTAACTTTTGCATTCCGCCGTTTTGATTGGTTTGATCTGAGAAGACGAGGTTTTTGTCAAATTAATCGTTTTCATTGCGGGATAGCCATTTTTTACAATTTGGGAAAAGAAGGTAACATCTTACACCCTTACAGGTTACAGTTATGCATGTATACCAAATTATCGGGCCATTTAAAGATCGTTTTATTGGATTTGCAATAACGGTCCCTCCGTCCCTGCATGAAAACTGTTCGATGGCAGGCTCTTTTCGGGATGCGACGCTTCGGGTCTCTCGAAATGGGTTGACTAACTGTTTTTATTCAAGTACAGTTATTACTATAACTTATACAGGTATAGTTTCTTATTTCAAAATTTCGGAAAAATCTTCGGAGACGATGGGCTTTTATGATTTTGTGAACTTTTAATTTCGCTTGTCTACGCGTGTGACGAGGTTAGGGACTTTTCTGATTGGTTCTCACCACATTTTAAGACTTCTATAGCATATTGTTGTGAGTTTTTTTGTGAGTCACATAACAAGTAGTTCGGTCTGGTACATTCGATCTTTCTGAAATTTCCATATTCGCTTTTCACACGTTACTTGTTCAGAGCCGTTTTTCGATTTTCCAAATTTCGGGTATTTCCATGTTTTTTTTCTTGACGGAAACCCAGTCTTTTCGTAGTCTTCGGTAACCCAGAACCGGCTCTGCAGCGCACGTTTAATGCAAATTTTCTTATGAGGTTCTATGACTTAAAACATCAGACCTGATGCCTATTGGGCCTCCTCAAACGCGTTTAGATCTATCTACAAATAATGAAATTGGCCAAAATTAGATTCCGGTTTATTCGGTGACCGGTATGTCAAATTCACGTTATCATTTCTCTATTGACTTTTTAGTTGGTAGTTGATGCAGAAACCGTTTCTAGTATCATTTAGTTTTATTTCGAGAAGGGTGGCCGCCTTTAAAAAAGTGACATAGGCTAAAAATTGCGCGATTCTGGAAGGGCATTTGAACCTTCAACATCTAGACGCCCTCCCTTATTTTTAATGTGAACTAACATATATTGTAGGTGCGCTGGGTGTTTTTACTACCTGTTCAGTATCACACTTTGTCGGTTAATTTGAGTATTAAAACTTCACATATATTGTGTGTCAAGATAGTAAATTATATTCCTGAAAGCACTCTCGTTACACCTCTCTGAATTTCCCTGTTAAGGATCCGTTTCCCGAACCAAACCAGGCTACTTGCCTAATTCCACTTTAATAATGCTGTTTACAATCGGAATCTTTCACTAACTTAATTACTTTTATGGAATCGATTTTTTCAGTCTTTGTAATCTTTCATTTTTGTATTTCCGATTCTTCATATACCTCATCAAATACTACAACATGCTTCGAAAGAAATCAAATATGAACATCATTACAGTGAGTGTTTTAGTAGGACGCTTCCTAACTCTTCTTGAAGATTCTGTCCTTCGAAAGTACTTTACTGTTCCTGAAAGGCCGCCATTTGGTACTTATCGTGTGATAGTACTTTGAATGCTTGCGAGTCCTACTCAGCCTGTGTCTTTTTGCAACGCCGTTCTCCGTAAGTCCAGCACAATGACCACAATACACTTTGAGGGTTGACCATACCGCGGTATGACCGTCTGGTGGTCTTATTGGTCGTCCCGATAAACTCGCAGACAGGCTTCAGGCTATTATTTCAGATTAGCGTTTGATCGGAAGGCCTTCAGCTTGCGTTAAACATTGACAAACGTTCCTGTATGCTCCTACTCATGACACTATTTCAACAGACGATAAATCAAACCGGAAATCTTCTCCCTCCCAGGTTATATTTTGAAATGAACCCATTTTTGGCTTGGAATTTTTTCACATTAATTCACGGAATCATTCAAGCCAAATTATAGACCATTTTTTTGAAATGTTCGATTTTAGAAAACGGGCCACAACTTATTTCCAATATTTTCCTGCGGCCTTTTCAGCACAGAATTAAGGCGCTCGACATCAATTAAGAGTTTTATTTTAAAACAATTTTTTAATTGTCTTTCCAATGTGATCGCTTGAAAAGTGGGTATCAATAAATTTTAAAATCCGTTTTTAAACTTTTTTGATGCTAAACATTCATTAAGTTCTATTTAGGGGTGGGTTGTCGTTTAATCTGGTACCTTTCAATCCGCTCTAATAATTCTAGGGGAGTTGTGAGAAATCTGAGGTACTCGGTTATGGTGTCTAGCCTTCGCCTACGCTTCCATCTCTCAACTTCATGTTCATCACCACCACCAGGTGGTGAGGGCTATTCTGGACCTAAAAGTTTTTTAAATCTATTTCTTTTAGCCCCCCCTACAAGCGTCCTGAAATTTACCAGGTACGGGAAGGTGAGGTCACTATATGTTATGCCCATTTTTTTGAATTATCGCTCTTTGAATTTCTAGAATCACTTTTGAACGCGATTTTACAATTTTCTTTCGCCTTCTCAACTCTATCTTCTTTTAGCGACTGTTCGAAGAAAGCCGTTTTTTCGACTCAGGTAGATAAATATACTGTCGTCATAGTTTGGCTCGGATTTTGCTTTCCCCTTAGGAATTCTAGAGTTTGACTCTTCCTGTTTGGCTATAGGACACCGTATTATGGCAAACGACGAAGTTGGCCATTTTGGCATTTTCGAACGTGTGCTCGTATATGGACAAACACCACTTTTATTGTAGTTAGGGGAAAATTTGACGAATACTGACCTTATATTGTAGTGCAGGTTTTTTTTTGGATTTTTTTTTTCTTCGTTTCTGTGCTATTTGCTGGAATTTGAGGCCGTTGTGCCCATTTCTGAAAATCGTGGATTTCTCCCTGATTCGTGGTTGTGATGGCCGTCCAAGTTATTAAGGTGTGGGCGTCGTACTCTGGTACCTTTCAATTCCCGCCCTTCTATATTCTGGTGTTGTGAGAAATCTGGAGGCATGACTCGTTTATAGGGCTGCCTTCGCATACGTCTCACATCTCAAGTCACCTTGTTACTGTGGTTTGCGTCTATTGTAGGACACCCTCTCTAGGACAATATGGCAGAAATATGGCCAACCTACGCTTTGGATTTGGGGCGTCCCTCTAGGACATATGGCAAATTTAAAAGGGGTTCTTTTTTTTTCCAAATTTCACCTCTTTTTTCGGAATATGGGTGAAGCAAAAAAAAAAAAAGGTCTTCAGCTTTTGGGAAATTCTGTGTTTCAAAATAATTCGATAAATTTGGATTGCGATGGCACTATGGCAACATGAGTCTCTATTTAAAATTTCAATTCCCTTATATTTTGTAATTGTCTTTATTTCCCAAATTGTCCTCATTTTCATAATTGTCGGTTCTATGTCCACTTTTTTTTAATTTTTTTCAGTTTAGCCTTATCTATCCCCATTGTTCTTTATTATTTCACATTGTAGTTCAAATATAGGGTAATTTGAAAATTTAATAAATTGGCGGAATTTGGAGCAGGTTCCATTTAAGGACTATCACGAAATAAGTAGATTTTTTGGAAAATATAAGGATCATTTATTAAATAACGGACACTGACAAGAAAAAAGGAATTTTCTAAATTTGGTGTCTTAGTTTTTGGGGGATTATTGTAATAAGTAACTTTGTCCGATAATGTTTAGGGACCATTTGAGAAATTTCAGTGAAGACCCATTGTTTGCACTTCAATTTTTGGACAAAGGGGTCTTGCTATGAATTTTCACTAGTGGTGTTTTTTCTATTTTCCATTGTGCTATATTACCCGAATTATCCTATTTTTCTCAAGTTCCTTATATTTCCGGAATTTCCTAAATTACCCGAGTGGTTCCTTGGTTTTTCCAAATTGTCCGCATATTTTTGAATTGTCCTAATTCGCATTAATTTGGTTATCTTAGGACAATTGGGCCATATTAAGGCAATTTGTTAATAGTTAGGACAATTTGTTAAATATAGGACAATGTGGTAGGTATTTGGATATTTGGCTCTTATAAGACAATCTGGGGCTTTATAACGGGATTAGAAACAGTATTGAGGCAATTTTGAAAATTAGGACAATTTGGGAAATAAAGATAGATTGGGGAAACTAAGGACAACTCTTGACAATTTAAAGGAATCCCTCTTGAAAGTTTCACTACAACATCGAAATTTTTGATTGCTTCTTTTTTTTGAATTTTCTTACTGAAATTCAAATTTATTCAAGGGTTTGGATAATATCGTTATTTCAATTTCAAAATTTCGATTCAATTCCTATTATAAAATTTAAAACTAAACATCGCAAAAAATTAAATTTGGAATTATTTCAAAAATTCCATATTTAAATTTGTACGTTGTAATTTCTGAATTGGAATATTTCGAGTTTGAATTTCTTTTGGAATCTTGTTCTTCCTGTCGCTTGACAGAACCCTCCCAAAAATATTTTTCCTTGATTATTCTTCACATCTTGAAAAAACTTTTTTGAGCTCAGGTCATCGTATCAATTTTTATCGTATTAACCGATTCGCACTATGTTTCGGAATGGGGATTATAACTATGGCCATTATTACCGTTCTCGGCAAAGGGCAAAAACATTTTTCCTTTTAGACTTCAGAAATTTTCAATTCTTTTTGAATTTCTTGTTCAAAATGTTTTATGTTACCATCTTTTCCCATTGCAAATTTAACTCGTTATTCGGGTGAAGATAATGGCTGGTTTTTTGCTCTTTGATCAAATTTTCGTACAAAGGTTTTTACGATGTTTTTCGAGACGGTGTGTGTTATCAAATATTTCATCTATTTGCCTTATTGTTGGCGTCTATAGGGACAATTGGGGAATAACAGGGTTATTTCAAAAATTGTCTTATGGTTATAATTTTTAGTCCGTCAACTTTTGTCTCAGCGGAACGTGCGTCTAGACTTCACCCTACAATTTTCAAACATTCGCTTGACAATTTGACAGTACATTTGTTGGGGGTTTGTACCGATATTTTGCTTTCATATTTCGATCCTGGTTAGGTGCGCTTTTGTCAAATGAAAAATTTAATTTTATTTCTTGATTCGAACTGACATTTTCGCCCTGTTTCGTCAGATTTTTAATTCAGCAACACAAATAAACTTTTTGATTCAATTTTTTTAATCAACACACTAACAATGGAATAAAAACAAATCTTAAATCTTTAAATAAAATTGATTCCCTAGAGGAATTTTTTCAACATTAACTTATTCCACCATGAGTTCCTTGGGTCAACTTTAGTCATACCGATTCTTAAGCTTCATACATCTCTTCTATGAAAGGGCTACAAAAATTACGACGCCCACCCCCCTTAAAGAGAACGCCCCACATTCAGGTTAGCCAGAACGCGAATTGCCATGTTAACCTCTAGATTTTCTATGATCTCACGCCGAAAATGGAATACACTTACGGTACTTTTTTACCGACTCAGTCAACTGGGTGATGTTTTTTTACAGAAAAAAATTGTTTTCAAATTGAATTTTGAATGTTTTCTTGGGAACATATATATTAGTTTTGAAAAACATAACGGCTGACTGAGTCCCTCACATCTTTTTGAAGTGCGCCTAGTTCGTGCGCACTTTGGCGTGCAGTTTTTACTCTCATCGCGCTATTTTTCGATTTTTCAGGCTTTTTTAGTAAATTTTTTTTATGATGGACCAACGACACGTTTTCACATTGACAAAACGACCAAATTTGCTGTCCTGTATTAGCCAACATGGACGTATAAGTAACCGGAAGATGAAAGTTCGAAAAAAGTTCGTCTGTCGAACAAAAGTTACCCCAATTGAAGCTGAGTTTCACTGATCAAAAGTTTGGCTTCAGCTAATCAAATTTTCAACCTCAGCGTCAAATTCGCTATGTAACATTTTCGGCTAAACTAATTGCCATTTCTAGCATTCGCTTAGACATTTCCGATTAATGTTTTATGGCTTGCTGTTTTCGTGGGTCTATTACAATAAAAATGTTCATTCATGGTGGATACCGGTTTGGTGATGCGGTAAACTTCAAAAAATATATAGAATTTTGAACTCTAGATTTTGTTCTACGATTGTTTGTGAAAAATTATTGCCCCCGCGAGATGTCCGTTGGGTCCCTTTAGTCTCAATCGATGACTATATCATAATTTTCGCTAGGCCTCAAAAATTCGCACCCACCCCCTTAGGGGGTATATCTGTTAATTAATAAGGCCCTTAGAACGGCATTAAAAGCTCAATTGATCCGGGGTTATTTGTGTTAGTAGAACCATCATCAAAAAAATTTCGAAATTTTGCTTTTCGGTTTTTTTCCAAGTATTTTTTATAGATGAAGTTAACTAACGGGTGCTCGAAATATTTCCACTTAAACTTCAACAATATACGAACTTGACGTAAGCCACTTTCTTCATCGTGTTTCCTGGCTTCTTTTGAGCCTACTTTCGGAACAAATCGACGCACTTTTTTTTCCGGAACTTTTTTGGACCTGACCAAAATCATTTCGAGTTTCTAGCCTCGACATTGCAAAAAAGCGCTCGAGAATTTTCATTGTTCCAAGGATACGTTGATGTAACATTTGAGCCATTTTGCCAATATTCCTCAGGGGAGATAGATTTTTTGCGTCTGACATTGCAAAAATCGGCGGTATATTTGGCGTTCTAGACTTGTTTAGTCGCCGGATCAAAAAAGCGCTCGAGAGGATTGGCTCTTCGTTACAGTGATCTGTGAAATTGGGCTCATTGTTACCGTTCTGGGAGGAGATAGTAGATTTTCCATTTTTGAAAGTGTCCCTTGTTACGTACTGTAGCTTTTTGGTGTAATGGTCAAAATAAGTTTGTTGATGGCTTTTTCGCAAGATCAAGGAAGATCTACAATAGCCTTTTCGGGTTTTGCTCATACGCTGTGTAGTTTCAGCATATATCATCGTGAATATGTCGCTTATCCCGATATACCCCCTTAAGGGGGTATCGACTCTGATTTGACTATTTTCTAGGTTAATTACTGAAACTAACGGTTTCATGAGAAATACCGTAAATTCTAAATTTGTAGATCTTCCTTATCTTGCGAAAAGTACTCACATTTTTCTGACATTCACCAATCAGTCGTATCGTAACAAGGTGACGTTTTTCAATTTTCACCATCTATCTCTCCCGCGGATTATTCCTTGAGCTCAAATTTTCACAGGATCACGTACAGGTAGTATTATACATTTTTAAAGGGAGAGCTTTTTTCGATCCGGCGACCTGAACAATTGCTGTAACGCCGAAATCACCGCGATTTTTAACAATTGCAGACTTCATCTATCTCCTCTGAGGAGTATGTTTTGCATAGCTCACTTTTTTATCAAGCTTCCTCAGAAAATTTTAAAGAGCTGACGAGAGCTTTTTTGCATTTTCGGCTAGAACTTGAAATATGCATTTTTTGGTCATTTTTCGAAAATTTCGAAAAAAAACGTGCTTCCGATTTTTTCGAAGTAGGGCTCAAAGAAAGCCAGTGAACACTGGGGCACGTTGGTTACGTCAAGTCGATTTTGAGTTTTAGTGGTGAATATCCAGCAAACGTTATTTTTTAACTTCATTCTTTTAACAATACTTATAAAAAATCGCAATGCGAAATTTTCGAATTTTTTTTTGATGATTTGGTTCTTAGTCCCACTTAATTATCACCCGTTTTCAATTTGGAGCATTTTCATGCCTCTAAGGCCTTTTTTAAATCGACCGATATACCCCTTCAACTTAAAAAAGTTAAAAGACGGCAATTTTTTTAAAATTTTCTTCAAGATTTCTACTTTTCAAGGATTCTACATCAGAAATCTTATTCAAATTTTTTTATTAAATAACTCCTTACCAAGCCTCAGTTCCTGCGACTTTAGAAGTTATATTTTAAAACAATTTTAAATTAGATTTTCATGTTAAATCTTCTTGAAAAGTGAAAGTATCAATACCATTTTAATCGTTTTTAACGTTTTTTGATGCTAACATCAATTTAGTTATATTAACTTAAAAACAAGATAAAAAACGGTTTTTAAATTTTTATTTAAGTTCTTACTTTTCAAGCTTCTACCTCAGAAACTCTTATTCAAAATTTTTTTACATCAACTTCTATTAACCGTGTGAGCACTAAACCTATATATAGGTGACTGCTATTTAATATCTATTAGCAAAACCATCGTGAATTGTCTCCTTCGATACACTTATAAAGAATTTTGCAGGATTTTCCAAAACAGTGACTTATTTTTTTTTTTTGGAATTTTGTTCAAAATTTACGGGGCGTTGATTTTTGAGCTTTTTTCCAATCTTTTACCTCTAAAAAAATTAATGCGACCTTTGCGTCAATTTAATCTGATAGCGCCAGTTTTTAGGAGTTGTTTGGTCCAATGGTTGACACTCAAAACAAAGATTCATGGCTACAGGAACAGTATTTTTTTTGCAAAGTGATCTTTCAAAATTTCCTTTTAGTCTTTCACGCATTTATTTTCTTATTAAAATTTAATTCGAGCAATTTATATTGTCCCAGAGTCACTTGATTGTATATCGACCCGAATATTCAGAAGTTGTCTAATCTGTTTTTATAGGGGAAATACCATTTTTTTATGAATTGTTGATTTTTCATCAATTCTTTTTAACATTAAATATTTTTGATTGATTATCTATAATCAAATCAGAAACAGATGAATGACGCCAGATCATGGTGCACCATTCACAATACCATTTCATTTGTGACACCTGTGAGCTCTGTCTCAGCCTGATCTGCTGTACCTGCTCTTATGCAGTAGCGATTTTCTAGAACTAGAAAAATCCAATTCTGAATTTTTACAAATGTCGGATGCGCAAAATATATTGTTTACTTCCTTATTGCAACAAACAGTGACTCTTAACTACCTGGGGCTTTCTGTCATAGCGGTTGACGTCACTTATCTCGGTGTCCGTGGCCTTGGCGGAATCTTTTTTCTGGCCTCACCAACGGGTTAAGGGGATTGTGGGTGCTTCCAGCAATATGGCTGGGGGACATAAGCCCTTTTTTAAAACTCAAATATCTTGTTTGTTGAGATGTGTGAACGTTTATTTCCCAATTGTATCTGTAGTCCCGTAACCTTGGCAGTCCAATTGTTCATATTTTAGAACGTATTATTCAATTCACCTTTAAGATGCACAAGCCTATTGCTTTGTATTTTTCTTCGATTGAAGTTATACCGTCATATCCACGTATTCCAAAATCACATAATGCCGATATTATTGATCAAAAAAATGCTCTACAATCGCAACCACATATTTTATAAATTCTTTTAATTCGGCCGAACTATTTTTTTGAATTCCTTGTTCTGTTAAAATTTAGGCAATGTAGCATTATTTTCAAAAAAAGTATAACCTCACGACGGTACTGCGATTTCTTTCGTCTTTTTCATAATCCTTCTCTTTATCTTATTAAAACTTTTAACCAGAAATTTTATCTTTTGTTCCATTATTCTCCATCCCTATTTCATGCTGTTTAATGCGCCGCCTATCATTGATTAGCTAGTTGAATATTGAAAAGGCGCATATTGAATTACTTTCATTTAGGAGTAACTTTTTCTTGCGGTTGATTTTTTTGTATTCTGAAATGATACCATACTGGAATTATTTTCCGTTTTCCATTTTATGCCAAGTCCGAAATGTATTTTTTGGAATTTTCTAGGATATGGTCAAAAGTTTCCATTTTATTTTGGTCTGACTCTCCGCTTGGAATTGGATCGCCCTCATGGAGTTATTTTTGTTTTTGATCATCTGTCTTTTCGGGCTTTCATTAGCAAGCGATTTCAATGTTCTAGAAAAACTATCCAGGAATAATTGGTGTTTTTTTTATTGCCAACGATTCCTTAAGGTGCTGGCTGGTCAGGTGCAATTGAAACACATACCAAATTTGTGGACCTGGTCCCAAATAGACTACTGCCCACCCACCATCCCGCATTAAAGCATCAGTTCCTGGACTTTGATGGCTTTAGAAATTTCTTTTTTACACAATTTTAATTAGTTTCCCATGTAAAAACTCTCTGAAAGTGAGAATTCAAATAATTTTAAAAATCCGTTTTTTAACTTTTTGATGCTAAGCATTAATTTTTACTTACCCGTGTGCGCACCCCTATATTAGGTGAACTGCATTTTAACAATCATCTATATGCAAAAACATCGTAGGAAGTGTTCTCCTTCGAACTACATTATAAAAGATTTGTGCATAGGAGTTCAAAAAGGTGACTTATTTTTTTTTTGGAAATTTTGTTCATTTTACGGCGGGTGCTTTTTTGAGGACTTTTTTCCTCTTTTACCTCTTTTATTGCGTCATTAAATTTGAAATAGCCAGTTTTTAGGAATTGTTTTGTCCATGGTCTGACCACTCAAAACAAAGATTAATTGGTTCCAGGACAGATATTTTTTTTCAAAGTGTATGTTCAAATTTTCAATTTAGTACTTTCACAAAATTTTTCATTATTAAAATTCATTTGACGCAATTTAATATCGTCCAAGGTCACTTGGGATTAGTATATCGACCCAGCAATAATATCAGAAGGTGTACTTTATCTGCTTTTATAGGGGGAAATACCCATTTTTGATGCAAATTGGTGATTTTTTCATCAAAATTGTACTATTTAAAACTAATTTTTATGATGTATTCTATCAAATCAAAAACGTGACTGTACGTCCGTCCTTGATGTTCCATTTCCTCCAAAATCATTTGTGACACCACTGTGAGCTTTCTCACCTGATATGCTTGTACCTTTGCTCTTATCAGCTAATTGTTCTGAACTAAAATTCAAATTCTGAATATTTCAATGTCGGATGCAAATATATTCATTTGGAACTTCCTTATGGCAAAAAATTGACTCTTACTACCCTTGGGCTGTTCTGTAATTAGGCGGTGAACAGTCACCCTTATATAGGTGGTCGGTGCCTTGGCGGCACTTTTTTTCTTCGTGCTCACAATGGGTTCAGTTATATTTAAAGTTAAATGGAATTTTTTGACGGCAATTGAATTATTCGTAGTTTCCTTAATGTGCTTTAGTTCTTTAATATAAAGTATTTCGACCCTTCAGTCTTATTTTAGTGAAAAGTTCTTGCTAAAATACGTATCGTTTAATACAAGCCTAATTGTTTCAACCTGCACCTTATTAAATGCATTTACACCGCCCTTTATGTCCAGCAAGTGCATTTCTAACTCATCTTTCGCAGTTTTAATATTTTTATTTAAACTACTTGTTTCGAGTTAGCATCTTTGCAGGTTTTTGAGAGACACGGTGAAAGTAGGTTGCACAATCTAGAGTCACAAAAGTGTGTGGGAGAGAAGTTTTATTTTTTTGGCCCACTTTTAAACTGTTGCAAACTTTGATCATTAATGATCTTTGTGTCATTCAAAGGGGTCGATTAGCATCGGACTCGATTATCCGAATGAACTTCTTTCGCGTTTGATTTATCTGATACAAACTTTTACTAACCTTGATCAAGACATTTTTATTTTACAAATTACGGTCCGAAAGAAATGAGAATTTAAACATTATTGTTCGTTTAATTAGAAATTTGGTTTTTTAGAAGTTAAAGAGTGGAAAAATTTGCTACCAATTTCGTGGATCAGTGGAGTTCATTACTTTCGCTGACGCTTTTTTAGGAAAATTTGACCAAGATTTTTGTATCCGAATTTTAGCCCCTAGCGGGAAATCACTTACAGGCCCTGTGAGCTTCTGGAGCCGAATTTTGATAATCCAACTTGACTGTGGACTTAGTGGAGATCACGCCTGAAACACAAATTAAAGGTTTGGTCACATTAGCTCCAACCGGGGCAAGATTCAGTTTTTATTGTTTTTACAAAGTTCATTGACAAAAAAATTTTAGAAGAGGTCTTATCGTAATCAAGCCAACGCCTGCTTTGTCATGCCCAGGGCCATGCCTGGTCATTGGTCCTCGAGACAAAAAATCAGACCAACCGCCCACATTATCGAAATAGTATTTGATTCTGGAAGGATAATAACTGATTCAGTGCTTAACTCCCGTAGGCCGGACATCTCTGGACCCCGTAGTGTCTTTGCGCCCATTGCGTGGCGTTGCGTTTGAAATTAGATTATACGCAGTTCATTTCAACATCTATTTTCATATCATCCTATTTTTCAGGGAATTCTCTACAGTCCTTAAACAATTTGTATAGTTTGAAAAGTATCACTGTGAGAAGAATTAAAAAATTCTCTCATTTTGCCGATTTTCTCAACAACAAGTGCGGATATACACGAATTTAGGGTTAATTTGACATTTTTCAAAAGTATAATTCACCGTCGCCAATTTGGTAAGCATCTGCAGAACATTTATGTTTTTAGCATCATTCTCATGTTACATGAGTCTTAAATTTTTTTGGATAATTATTTCGTGATCTTCTCTCTTCTTCGCCTCACGGCATTCTTCTGTAATCAGTATTTCGGCGTTTGCCTTCTCAGAATGCTTTTCCTTTAAACCGGCGGCATATCCTGTATGCAATAAAAGTCTGATTCGTTACGTTTCCTTTTAAGGCGTCTTCCACGTGTTTGGTACCTTTTTGAAAAACTAGATTAGTGATGAAAGACTCAAATTATCGTTGAAAAATTCCCAGGGTCACTTCAAACGGGGTTTTACCCAGACTTTTTTTCACATTACATCACGTCCGAATAACATCACGTGCGAATCATTCACAAACATAAGTTTGGAAGATTGTCATTAATTACTCCAATTTCTGAAAATAAGATCCGTGACGTTTTTGGAAATCTTATTATGTTCAACTCTTGAATTAGGTGTTAATTGGCCCAAAAAATTTTTCAGCGTAATTTGATCACTATTTGTTAACTTGAATCAAAACCTTATTTCCTAATTTCAAGGTCACGTGATCGTTTTTGGACTTTGGTGTAATGAAAAAAAATCTTAAAAACTTCTAAGGAACAACTTCACTTTTTTCAAAAATTGATTTAAGCAATTTTTGAACAAAAACAGAACTACTTTTACCAACTTTATTCCTTAAATATACGACCACGTGATCATTTTGGGGCTATTGTGTAATGGGAAAAAAGTCTTCAAATTTTTTTCTGATCCCGCTCAAAGGCTTTTTTTGATGATTTAAATTTTTTTTGCAAAAAATAAGTACTGTAATACAGTAAAAATTTTCGAAAAAAAACGCACAAACGTCAATTATCCAAATAGTTGATCGATCACTTTGTTAATTTTCATTCATACATGATTAACGGTCCTAAATTGCGATTAAAGGCCATTGCGCCACGGATGGCGCAAAAGACACTACGGGAGTTAAACTTACTATAAACTTATAAACATAAATTAATCGTTTTTTATCTCAAAATTAAAATATTTGATACTTAAAGCAATAATTTTTCAAGACCTCAAACATACACTGCCCTTAGTGTGTTTGGTTTTCCTACTGATTTTTCTCCCTGTTTGTGGGTCTAAGGTTTTTGGCCCTGATTGGTTACGTAGGCGTAAGGTGGAGTCGAAATTATCAAATTTATGCTTTTAGAAGCTCGAAACAATTTACCTAATCACGCGTCACAGAAATTTTCGAAATCTGATTCCCGGAACCGGATACATTTTTATTATGCAGAGAACTGTTCGGGTTTTGTGTGGGTTAATGAAAATTGTTCGATTTGAAAGCCAAACACACAAACGGCATTGTACGTATGCTCATTTTCAAACTTATTTGAACGGCCCCCTAACATTTCTGCCGCGATTAATTCTCCCCCAAGAAACTGAAGGCAACGAAAGGGCAATACTTTGAATTTGGGGCAGCTTCGTCGACATTTCTGCCACATTGATATTTTAGGGCGGCTTTGTCGACATTTCCGCCACATTCATATTTAAGGGAGGTCACATTTGTTTTGTACCATATTTGCCGATTTCATGACCGATTTCAACTACAATAGTTGTCAAAGTCCTGCAAGGTGACACAAAAGTTCAGTTAGGATTTTTAAGGACTCACGATAAAAGTATCGAAAAAAAGTGCTTCGATTTCCAAAGAGTTGATTTTTTGTTCTAATGGTTGAATATGGTTTTTTGTTTTAACTATTCAATTCGTATTGGTTAAGGCAATTTTCATTGCAAAAATTATTTAAAATTTGAAGGTGAGTCAAGGGTACGAGATTTCACTCGATATCGAAAATTTCGGGAACGTGAATATTTCCAAATTTGAAATTAATGGTTTTTGAAAAAGTTGATTTTTTCAAATAGTTCCAGATAGTTCCTTGTTCTCACTTTTTTTTCGTAAAATATGGATCGTGTCGTCTTGGAAATATAGTATCGCATCGGATCGTATTAACGTTTTCCGATCTGATCCAATAAAGTTGTTATTTCTGTATTAGTTGATTGGTGCAGGGCAAAACGCCAGGCACTTCGGCAGAGCGCGGCAATTGCC
>SCLH01000089.1:279435-296596 GCA_004367855.1 Oikopleura vanhoeffeni | reverse complement strand
GCGGAAAACAGAGCAATTGTTGTCTTTTCGTCAAAAAAAACCTGAGGTCTGGAAATATCAGTCAAGGAACCTTATTTCCCTCTTTCACACTATCTCGAAGATAGATCCAGGCCCTGTTTAATAAACGTGCGTTTATAGTAGCAGGACCAGGATATTCCGGATAGTGTGAAACGGAGATATATTAATGTTAAAAATTTGGCAATTTAGTTTAACAAATTTCATCGAATTAAAGTTCTAGCCGTTAAAAAGCTTTTCTTTCAATCTTTAGTTTGAAAACAACTGCTTTGTTGCTACGGTTTTCGAATCCAGGTTTCGAAATGCGAATTTGGATTTTTTTGGCTGATTTTTTTGCAGATACTTTTTGCATCAGCCAATTTCTAATAGGAGCATTTAGGAAGGCTCTAGATAGGCTTTATGGTATAAATCGGTGTAAGGGAACTGCCCGAGCACTTTTTTGTCCCAAAAGGTGTTGAGAGCACAAGCGCAAAGTGAAGCGGAAAAAAGGGCGCCAAGAGCAAAACATGAAAATTCAACGGGGTGAGGGCGCCAGGTGCAAAACCTGGAAATTTAAGGGGGGGGAGGCGCCAATATTTAACGAAGGTAACTATTGAAGGGACCGCTGAAATTGAAAATAAAGGTTATTAAAGGTGTGAGAGCGGCGATCGAAAAAGAAACTTTCGGAACATATGTCCCGCTTTGAAAAATAACTATGAAAATGAAAAAATTAAAAATGTGACCTCAGCTGATAGCATCCGTTTGAGGCGTTTTCAGACTATATAAGAAACATAAATACTATTTTATATTCAAACTGAAAATGTACAGATAAGTTGTTCCATATTTGGATAATTTAACCACCTAAAATGGTACTAGACTTAATCCATTTATTTTACACGTAACTCGTGGTCAGCGTGATAATTCCTACGTTTTTCATTTAAAGGAAAACCGGAAGTATTACCAGTACCATAAGTCTTCCGTGAATAAATCATCTGTTAATTTGAGATGTATCAAGATTTATTTAAAATTTTTTAAGATTACCTTGAAAAATACTTTTTCAATGAAAATTCAATTTCTAGCCCAAATAATTCAACTATTTTGATTCCATAGTTATGCAAGGATACTGTACAACCAGCACCAACTGCTTGGAAACGATTAATTAGCAATTAAAAAATGCGGCTGGTGCGGGTTTGCTAACTTTACATACTACCTGTCGGGTAATTTTCACCTGATATTTTGACTGAAAAGTTTTATTTTATTTATGATTTATTTATAAAAAATAATTCATAAAATTTCAGACTATTATATATAGTTATTTTATCAAATTCAAGTTCAAACTTTATTTAATTGCGCGATACTTATTTAAGCGTTTTTATAATAGCGCCCCCGTAATACCTCTTGGTCGCGCTTTTGTCTCTGTGCTGCATTGTGGCAGAAAAGTGCTTTTTTTGAGTACAAGTAGTATATCTCGAGAATATATGGAAGTACAGTCCAAAATCAGTCTCCTTTAAAGCGCGATTAAACCCCTATGAGTCATAGGCTATGACTTCTTAAAACAACAGATTTTGACAGAAGAAATTTGTCTCGTTAAAGCGCATTATATAAATTTTAAGTCCATGTTTTTTCGAATTGATAATCCAAATTGTATATTTTGAAATATAATACATTTCATAGTAGACCGAGTTTTATATGGCACGTCCTGCTGATATGAAATTAAATCGCAGAAGTTGATTAAATTGTAAATCAAATAATTGCTGAATGTGAAGCATAAGGTAGAAACCGCAAAAAAGTCAGGGACTTTAACTTGATTTGAGCTGCATTCAAAACAAATTATCAACTTGCTTCTTTTAAGGGTGTGGGTGTCGCAGATTTTGACCTTTTACGAAGTTATTTTTGGATAAACTAGCAGAGCTGATATCCCAAAAACATATGCATCTTGAAGAACAACTCTTGACAATGATTCCAATTTAACAATAATCTGATACAATCCCACCTACGCCGACACCTACGCTTTTGAAAAGCCCCCGAAAAAATCACTCAATATGTATTTTCTGCTTTTGGCGGCCAAAAAAGCCAAAAAAACGAAAACAAAAATTATTGATTTATTTATGATCAAAATTGAAAGTGCGCTGAATTGTTTTTTGACGCTACCGAGTTAAAAACTGCACCAAAATCCTTAAAAGTGTTTGTATTTACGGAAAAAATCATTTTGAAGCATTTTTTCTGGTTTCTAAATTTTGTCAAAAATTTAGGCTCAAAATAAAAAGTTGACATGGCTCCCAAGAGACGTCGAATCGAAATTTCGAAAAAAACTCTAGTTCATTGTCAAACAAGTCTTTTGCTTTCAGATGCAGTATAAGCCGAAACTGTATCTTTTAAACTGGTGGAGGAGATACCTCTTGCCTGACCCTCCCAAACTGACCATTTCAAACAATTTGGTTAAAAATGAAAAGTTGACATGGCTCTCAAGAGACGCCGAAGCAAACTTTCAGAAAAAACTCTCTAGTTTATTGTTAAACAAGTCCTGTGCTTTTACATGCAGTATGAGGCTAAACTATATCTGTCAAACTGGTGGAGGAGATACCTTTTGCCTGAGCCTCCCAAATTGATAATTTCAAAATTTTACTTTTAGTTTGTTTGCGTTTTTGTCCGCCAAAAGCAAAATTCCAAGGAAAAGACGCTTTTGCATTATGTGTGAGGCTTCTTTGGAGCCTGGCACAAAAAGATAATGAAAAATGGTGAAAATTGAAGGAGAAAATACGTATTGAGTGTTTTTTTAGGAGGCTTTTTAAGAACGTAGGTGTCGGCTTAGGTGAGACTGTATCAGATAACTGTCAAATTAGAAATCACCGTGAAGAGTTGTTCTTCAAGATTCAAAAGTTTTTGAGCTATCAGCTCTGCTAGTTTATTTAAGAATAGCTTCGTTAAAGGTCAAAATCAGCGACACCCACCCCCTTAAAATCAATATCGACTGAAAAAAACCTAATAATTTGCAAAATTTCCATTTTTTGAGCACTTTTTTACGTAGTTGACGTTCTTCGGGATCCAAACAACAAATCTGACTTATTTTTTGTCAATTTGAATTTTTGAAGTCAATAATTTTAAGATTAACATCAAAAATCATTTTTTGCCGAATTTTAAGGGGGTTTTGGGTGTAAATGAAACAAGCGTTGAAGAAAATTTCTCATTTTTTCTTGAATTCAGCTGGGAGAAAAAAATAACGAAAATTGGTTCGAATCAACCAATCAGATTTTCTTTTCGTCGTGCGTAAGCGACAACGCAAGACAAACCAACAAATCAAAACAACATCAGCTGAACTTGTTTTACTTATAAAAACAAACAGAGAATAATTTTTTCAACGATTTTCCCGGTAATGTATGGCAACATTTCAAACAATTCTTAAATATTCTGTTTTATTCAATTTTTGAACAGCCTAACGAGAAACTATGGACAATTAAGATTAGTCATGTTGTAGATCTACCCTTAATCTTGTCAAAACCATTGGTCAATGACTTTTGTTCCGATACACTCTGAGATCGTTACCAGTACAATGTGTCCCTCGACCAAATTTCAAAATCTATACTCTCCCCAGGGTTTATTAAAGAAAGCAGCTCAAATTATAACATATCCGTATGACTTATAAACTTAGGTCCTCTAACAGCTTTTTTTTTCAAAAATCACTTCAGTTCTTCTAGAAATCGCAGAAAACTACCGATTTTTTGCGATTTTAGCATTTTTTTACCAGAAAATCTATCTCCTCCTCGGTTATATTTTGAAAATCCACTCAATTCGAGCAAACACTAGCACAAAACAAATAGAAACTCTTCTAGAAGCGTTTTTTCAAATTTCGACCTCCAACTCAAAATATAAATTTTTGAAGGTCACGTGAAAAAAATTCCGAAAAAATGTGCTTCGATTTTTTCGAAAGTAGTATCAAAAGAAAGCGACGAAAAACTGATCAGAAGTTGGCTTACGGCAAGGTGAAAATTTTCAAGTTTTAGTGGTTAATTAAAGCAAAGTTATTTTTGAACTTCATTTTGAAAAAATACTTAGAAAAAATCGAAAAAACACAAAATCGAAAAATTTTTTTGATAATTTGGTCCGGTAGTACACTTGGTTATCATCCTAATCAATTTGGACCATTTTCAAGCCCAAATGCCTCATAAAACCAGCGACCAGTACCCCCTTAAGGGGGTGTTTAGTCTATTCGAGCTAGAACTAATGAAAATTATCTAAAATGCATTTAAGACAGTTTTGTAAATTCAGACACTTCTAAGATTTTCCCGGCAATTCAAACTCCGTGGCACCTATAGAAAAAAGGCATGGTTTTAAAAAAAAATGAAATTCATTTTGAGAAAGTTGTAAATTTTCTGAACTAGTTGCGGCTCTGGGAGAAAATTGCGGCATAAAATTTTAAAAAAAGGAGCCATAGAGCTCTTCTCTAGCTTTTGACTTACATTAAACGTATGTTTTATCCTAATTTTATGAACGTCTAGAAATCGATCCTTTTATCTCAAGGGTCCCTAAATATTTTTTTACATTGTAAATCAAAATTTCGAAAAATAAAGTCTAAGAGTTTGTCGACGTTGTCTGGCGGCAACGAACTAGAAGGGTTCATGGCAATCTCATATTAGTAGAACCAGTGGATCTATTTTGAATAATTTTTGGAACCCTTTTGAAATCCCTCATAATATGCGTAGGGGGATAATTTCGGCTCGAAAATACCTAAAACTGGCCTTAAAAAGGCTAAAGGTATCAAAATAATTCGTTTGTATTCAAGGTGGACATCTTTTCTGCCAATAAACTTATGGCCATAAGATACATTCAAAATGCCAGAATTCAGGCTTTACAGGGTGACCAAAAAAATTTATAGTCAATTTGTGAACATTCTCCAAGTTACAGGATTTGTTATAACTTTTAAATGTTTCACTTACCACACTCGTACATGATGCATTCGTTACTACAAGCATCGGCTTCCATCCATTTGTGGGTTTATCTTTTGAATCACAAAATGGCTCTACTTGGTCCATGCATGGTTCAGCGCAAACTAAAAAAGTTTTTTTCGGTTAATTTAAAGTGAATTTACTATGAAAAACATGAAGATTATAGTTGTCTCACCGCACTCAAAAACGTTGCAAGTATCTCCACATTCGCCCATGGTGTGTTGATTACTTTGCATTTCGAATTCTTCACAAACTGGTTCCAATCATCTTGGCAGTCGACGGCAAGTTCCTAATTTGAACTTAAAATATTTGTTTCAATTTTGATTTCAAATTGGGTTTTTGAATTGATTTTAAATTTTCGTGTGATTTTTCTGAATTTATTATTTAACCCCTCACACCCTTTTGACTATCTAAAGGCAAAAATTTTTCGGGAGCCAAAACGGCGCAGAAATAACATCGTCACAGACCTACAATTCAAATATGTCATAGAGTTTGCAATTTTTTTCCAAAATATTGTTGAAAATTTTATACGATGGCCGCTTCGAAAGTTATTTTTCCTACTTTTTTTTAGGATTTCGTCAAAATTTCTTAAAAAATTAATTTGTGTGAAAACGATACATAATATCGAAATTCTGAGGAAGCACGTTTTTAGGAAAGTATTTGAGGATTCTTTGTTAAGTTTATTTTATCTGCAGTCTCTATACGAAGAATAATTTTTTCACAAGTGATTTTTATGAAACTCAAATGAAAAAAATATATTTTTCAAAAAAATTTTTTTTCGAAAGAATTGCACGGAATTTAACCCAAATAGAGCGACGAAGACAAATCGTTAACATATGACACATAAGGTGGTACTGTTTTGAGTTTTCAGCTGATTAGCATATTTTTCACATTTTATGCATATATTTCGACGCGCGGCGATTATGAATAATGTTTTGTAAGCGATCAAGTATCATATTTCAAATTTAAGACCAGCTTTCAAGAGCTAAAGTTTCACTCCTAATTTTGTAATTATTATTCTATGTAAAAATGTAGTTGTTTTTTCAAGAAAATACAGGTAGAGAACCCTCTCTTTCTCTCGCAGTTATCTAGTTTACAAACTTCGAAATTTTACAAAATGTTACGTGTTGTTCACTTAATTTTATCCTTTGATCTCATCAGTGACCACAATTTCCCGTGATAAGCGCTCAAAGTATTGCCTTTTAGATAGGCTTTTGGGTGTAGGCGATGTTCTCGTTTCTCGGTGTTGAGGAGGTTAACTATAGTTGAAATTGGTTTTGAAATAATTTTGGAATATTTTAATTATCTCGAAGTTGTGCATTTGTAAATTATTTAGTGAATTGTGTATGAAAAAAATTTGTTGACATTTCCCATTACCCCCTCACACCGCCTTGACAGTATCTACGACCTACAATTCAAATATGTCATAAAATTTGCCAATTTTATTTCCAAAAATATTGTTGAAATTTATTAACGTCAGCCGATCAAAAGTTTATTTTTCCCTACTTTTTTTTAGGATTTTCGCAGAAATTTCTTAAGATTAAAATATTGTTTCGAAACCGATACATTAATGATCGAATTTCTGAGGAGCCCAGTTTTTAGGAAAGTTATTTGAGTATTGTTTTTGATATAAAGTTTATTTTATTTCTGCAGTTCTTTTCGAGACTAATTTTTTCACAAGTGTTTTCGAAAGAATTGATGGGCAATTTAACCCAATAAGCCGACAAAGACAATCGATCCAAATGTAGAACATAAAATGCGGTATCGATTTGAGTTTTCAGCTGATTAGCAATATTTCACATTTTAATGCATATATTTGACGCGCGGCGATATGATAATTGTTTTGTAAGCGATCGAGATATTCTATTTCAAATCTGAGGGCAAGCTTTAAATAGCTAGAGTTTTCACTTGTAAATTTGAATTTATATGTTTCTTGTAAAAATGTAATGGTTTTCAAGAAAATACAAGTGAATGAACCTCTCTCTTCTCTCGCAGTTACTAGTTCACAGAATTACGAAATTTATAAATGTTACGTGTTTCACTTAATCTATCTTTGATCTAATTAGGGACAAATTAAGGTAAATTGAATATCTTTTCCAGTTTCGCGTGATAAACGCCTCATAGTAGGTTGCTTCAGATAGGCTTTGGGTGTGAGGCGAAGTTCTCGTTCTGGGTGTGAGGAGGTTAAGACATTATTTTGATTGGTTTGAAATTTATTTTTTGAATCGGTTTGAAATTAATTTTTAATTTAATTGTGAAATTGGTTTGAATTTTTTTTCTGGATTTTATTTTAATTACTTATTAATCAGTTTGAATTATTTATTTTTTAATTAACTTATTGATTTTTTATTTAAGGGGGATAGGTGTCGCTTTTTGGTACCTTTCAATCACGCTCAGATATCAGTTTCTGGGCAGTTGTAAAACTGAGATTACTCATTTGTAGGTCCAGCTTCGTCTAACGATTACACATCTCAAAGTCAACCTTGTTAATCACACCACCAGGGTGGTGAGTCTATTCTAGAGGCACTAAACGGTTTTTTTTTTAAATCCTATCTTCTTTAGACCCAACATACAAGCGTCTCAAAAATATACACAAAGTAGCGAATAAATGAGAACAAAAAAAGTGATGAGAAGGATTTTTTCGATTTTTCATTTTTTATTCTCTAAGCAATCTCACTTAACGCCGATTTTTTGCCAGTTTATCGACTTCAAACTCTATTCTTCTATTTGCACGATGTTTAGAATGAAGCCATTTTTCGATAGGTAGAAAATTATAATGCGGTAACAGTGAGATGAGTAAGGAATTTTTGAAAAATTCTAGAATTCTAGAAAATTGACATGAACGTGAACCGGAAATGCAAAGTTCGAAAAAAAAGTTCGTCTGATCGAAACAAAAAGTTACCACCAAAATTGAAGCTGAGATTTCACTGATCAAAAAGTTGGCTTACAGCTTTAATCAAAATTTTACACCAATCAACGTTCAAATTCGATAATTACGGTTTAACATTTTGGGCTAAAAAATATTGAAATTTCTAGAATCGATTAAGACATCCGATTTTTAATGTATGCGCATCGTTTTCGGTGGGTCATATTCACACAAAAAATGTTTGCACTCTGGTGAAATACCGCGTTTTATGCAGGTTAAAGCAAAACATATATCGAATTTTGAAATTTAGATTTTTGTTCTAGATTGTTTTGAAAAAATAATTGCCACCATTGAGATTCCTTGGGTCAACTTTAGTCCTAACCGATTATTAATGTATCCATAAATTATTTTCTATAAAGGGGCTCAAAAAAAACGACACTACCCCCTAACCCCTTACTCATTTGAGTATTGATATCCCCTGAGGCATGAGAGCCACTTTATGGTCGACTTTGAAAGGCTCTATAAGAGTGCTACTATCATCCAAAAAATATTAAGTGCTTTCGTTTAATTATTTTTCAGTCATGATGTGATAAGAATGACTTAATTTTAAGGGAGGTGGCATCGATCCGGCCGATTGGTACATCTTTTTTCAGAGCAATATATGAAAGAAAAAAGAGATGTGAAATTATTTTTCTTTATTTTTATCTACAATAAAGTGTTCATTCTTGCGAAACGTATTGTATTCTTTCAATTTTTAAACTTCATAATCTACTAATTATCTGGGAAATACAGAAAAAACAACTTTTCACTGTACAATGTACAAATGTACACAAATGTACAGTGTACATCCATTCTCCACTAACCCGACTAGCAGAAATTTTTTTTGAAGAGGATGATTAATAAACTTCAGACATTGTCGGGTGTTATGCGCTAAAAGTCTGGTTTTATGTTGCGTATTAAAAACTTTCCTTTGTACTTAGAAAGTTTTTTTCCATGAAAAAGGTCAAAAATGGCAAAAAGTAGAGATATTTTTTTTTGAGATAAAATTGACCTTCAATAGCATTTGATATGGAAAAACTGTCCGTGACTGATTACAAAAAGGGGACGGCCTACTAAGTTATACGGCCTATAAACACACGCAATTTATTGAGAATCTATTCCATACCAGTAAAATTTAAAAATTAGATGCCGAATGGCACTTATCGCGTGTAAGCCGAGTTGTAAAATTCCATTCCAGAAATTTCTGTCCAATCTTTCATCCAAAGGTTTTAAGAAATATAACGCGCGACCCAACTCATTAGTTGACATACGAAGATAATAGATACCAAAACATAATATGTGATTTCTGCTATGATTTTATATGAAAGTTCAAAAAACGACTATAACAAAATCTTTGGACTTGATTTGCGGAAAATTTTCTAATTTTTCTAAAAACCCGTCGACAAAAAATGACAATTCAACATAACTATGATTTTTTCAACAGCAGTCATAAATATGTAGGCATTATGAAAAAAGTTTAGTGGCCCATTTTTCTGCTTTAATTCACAGATTTCAAAAAAACATCAGAAAAAAATTTTGCGATAAAAAATGCGGAAAATTTTCATATTGCTTTCGATTTGTTTTTTGAAAAATTTTAACGAATTCAAAAATTTAAATTCAGGACTCAAATCTTTCCTAAATATACAGAAAATTGGATTTTTTATAATAGATGCCAATTTATTTCTGGTTCAGCAAACGATATATAAGCACAAAAATTTAAACAGCTAGATTAATTTCGTAAAGTTAAATTGGACTCCAGTTCTGCCGAGTCGTGCTACCCCCTTATGGACCATTAGAATTTAGATAATTAACACTTTGGTACTTAATTAAGGCTGTTGGAATAACGATTGACTCACCACTGTCTCTTAGTCAATAAGCTATAAGATTTTTGTAATAATATCCAAAAAAATTAAAATAGGAGTAAACTGGGCCTTTCTTGATCTCATCTCGATTCCCAAATACCTATATCGGGTTCGGTCTATTAAACGATGTAATTCTCACCTCTGCAATTGATGACAATTAATGATCAAACAATATGCTACTGCGCTTTATATTTCGCCTCTACTTTCTCATTCCTTGAACCAATTTTTCTGTTCTTCACAAACAAAAAAAAATTAAAAAAATCTACATAGTAGAAACATTCTACTGTATTAGTGTATATTTTTCAAGACGAATTCCTTAAAAACTGAGTGATTTAAGACTTGTTTTTTTACAAATTAAAGTTATGAGTAAAGCTGAATAAATGAAAAAATATTTCGAGAAGAAATCACAAAAAAATGTGATAAAACTATATTTTCGAACGCTATCGAAAAAAATTTATTTTTCAAAATTAATCGCAAACTCTATGGCGCGTTGAACTTCAACGTTCTTTTTAATTATTTTTGTTTTTCAGGTCGTTTCAAACAATATGAGAAACGCCACTTTTATGACTCTATGAGTAAGGGGATTAACTGCATTTTATTTAACGAATTTGCCAACTAGCTTGTCTAAGTGGGACTCTACGAGTAATTATATCCCTTTATTGCCCTCACCCGAGATATTTTTGTCCTCAATTAAACACGGGTGGTTGAGAACAAACGGACGCCGTCATTTGGAAACGAGTTCATTCATTTAGTTTCTGAAGATAGCTCAAACCTGAGCACAATCTATCTAATAATATAACAAACTTAAAAATCGTTGTCTTTACTAGGACCAAATGTGTTTCATATTATTTTCTTAAGCATTACTGAAAATTCGTTTAATTATTAGATTTTTGTTAAAATAGAAAACAAGGTGCTGAGAAAAAAGAAAAAACAATGGTGTGATTCGGGACCAATTTTTATTTTTGTATTTATTAACTAGATATTTTTGCGACAGTTGACGCTATCTAAGAACCTTAATGAGGCTGAGTCGTTTTGAAACATCCCGTTGTTTCTCACCCCGTGTTTGACGACCAAATCTGATGAGCAGAGGGCAATAAAGGGATATTATAATTGAGTTAAATTTTACTTTTGAATTTCTTCAAATCATTTGTTGAATTGATTTGACTTTTTCTTGTATTTTGAATCATCGTTTGAATTTTTTAAAATTAAATTTTCACTTTTTTCTGACATTCAATGTGAATTGTTTTTTTTGTTATCAATTTTTATGAAATTGGCTTGAAACATTTATTATTGAAGGTTTTATAAAATCACTCAGTGAATTAGTTAGATTGGCTTTAAATTTTGCCATTCGATTTTCTAATTTTGTTTAAACATATTTCGTAAGTTTATTATTTTTGCTAGATTATTTTTGAACTGTTTTAAGGTTTTTTAATTTTTGACTTACGGCAACGTGAAACATCACCAATTACATTCGTCGCATTCGCCGAATTTTCACAATTTTCCCACTCACTATCGTATTTCTCCCTCAGCGCACTCGATTTGATGTGGGCATTCCATCGACAACATCATTCATTATGGAAATAGACAGCACATTTTTGCGTCAGCTATTCTTCCACTAGCCATAGTTTTTTACCTTTCAGCTGGGCAATCCACAAGCCTAATAAATGGACCATTTGAAAAACAATTTCTTCTAATTTTTTTCATTCTAAAAAATGAGCAAACTCAAGGGTCGAGTTTGCGAACGATGTTTCGAAAAAAAAAAATTACCCAGATAAACATTTCTAATGTCGAAGCTTTCATTTCAAATTCGAAAATTTCAAGGCATGATTATCATAAATTAGTGGGCATTTCATGCATGTAGTTATGAAAAAAACTTATCAGTCATTTATCTGACATTGCGCGATATAATAATTTTTCGATACAGTTGGACTCTGAGCATTTTTAAAAAAACGTATTAACTTTCTGCATATGTTTTCCTATTGGATAAAAGGCGTTCCTGCTTAAGCCCGCGCTCTAATTGCCGAACTATAAGGGGCTTGGATTATGAGTTGGCTGGACGTGAGTAAATTCAATTTTAAAATTTATTGACGTATAGTTCTTTCATATCTGCCTTTTTTGTGGGTGAGAAGAGCTTTCATAATTTGGGGCTTGACGCGAAAAATTCCAACTAGTCGCTCGCCCAAAAGAGCCTCAAAGTGTCCTCGAGTGTATTTCAATTTAAAAAAATCATAAATGTGATTTTGATTGAATTCCAAAAATTTGTTCATATCCATAGACTTGAAAAATATGATTTTTTCGACAAGAAGAATTTCTAGAAAATAGCTTTGACTTTTTGGAAAGTAAGCTCAATAAAAGCAAGGGAAATTACTGACACGAGAAGTTGGCTTCCGTACAAGCCTTAATTTTGACGTGTTCATGGTCAAATTATAAAAAAACTCATTTTTAACTTTAAAGGGGGTATACCGTATCATATAGTGAACGTTTGCCTCCACTTTGACCACTATTCAAACCTCCAAAATATACGTCTCTGACGTAAGCCAACTTCTCCTCATCAGTGTTTCAACTGAGCCTTCTTTTCGCGCTCTACTTTCGCAAAGAAAATCGACGCGGCTTTTTATTGTTTTTCGAGGACTCGCGCCTAGAAAAAAAGCTCTCTAATATCCTCGGAATTAAATTCAATTGGAGTTTAGCTCTGCTCGTTTCTTAATTTTTCGAAAATGCCTTTTAAAAATACGCCAGTAGAGAGATTGATCTGCAATTTTGAAACTCTCTTTCGGCGCGCGCTCTCTCCAAGTTCTGGAGTGATATGCAAACAAAAAAACGTCGATTATTTGCCGTTCTTTAGGGGGAAATTGGGTTCAGACATCGGCGAATCAAAAGGACAACTCTTGTTGTTTTTAACTTTAAAAAAATATCTTATGCTATTGTTACAAGTTCTCTGGGGGAAAAAAATTTTGAAAAGGGGCTTTAAATTTGGATTATTTATTCGTCTCGGGAGGGAGGGATAAAGATTTTTGGGGAAAGTTACGAAGAAGTTTTTCTTCCTTGTAAAAAACGGGATTCCTTTTTATTTCCCTCCCCCCCCTTTTTTCCTGGTTTTTGTTTTTTTTTTTTNAAAAGTCATTGACCAATGGTTTTGACAAGATTAAGGGTAGATCTACAACATGACTAATCTTAATTGTCCCATAGTTTCTCGGTTAGGCTGATTTCTCATCCGGAAAAGTCAATTCCAGCAACCAGTACCCCCTTAAGGGGGTGGTCGTCGCAAAATGAGGCTCTAGAAACAAATTTTCCCAATTTCATTTTAATGGTTTTTTCTGAAAATATGGACAATTGCGAGTATAAGGGTAGTCTTTTCATCTCCATACATGGTCAGGAAAACACTTTTTGAGGGTTCCAAAAATATTTTGTATGATATTAGTTGAAATTTATCAGTTTTTGAAAAATCAAAACAAGATTTATAGAAACTGAGAAAAAAATTCGGACAAAACTCTCTAATCTGATCTGCATGGACTCTTCAGCTGCAGATTTATGTAGGTTTCGAATGCGTAACTTTAAAATCCAGGGAGGAGATACATTTTAATTTTGACCCTAAAATAGGGTCAAAATACTGTTTGTTGGTGATGCTGAAGACAAATCCGAGAATTTTTCTAAAAACGCTCTATTCTGATCTGCACACGTTCTGACCGGTTAATTAAAGTCATGTTACATTGTTGTACCTTGAAAACTTAGAAAGGAGATACATTTTGAAAAAAAATTTCCGTCAGTTTTGTGAGCACGCTTATGATTGAACGAGCTATTTGTCACTTTCGAATTTCTTATAGGATGCAAGATTTTTGTTCAAATATATCAGAAAGAGTTAATATTTGGTCCAACAATTAGTACTTTTGCGACAATTGGCCAAGGAAAACCTCTTAAAATGCGACGACCACCCTCTCAAGGGGGTACCCCTCATGAATTTAGACTCAAACAAAAAAATCAGAATTTCATTATTTCAGTTTTTTTCTGGAATTTGGATAATTTGAAATAAGTTCGTGGTATTTTCATCCCGATACAGCGTAAGGAAAGTACTTTTTAATCATTTCGAAATATCTTGTCTCGATTTTAAGCATTTGAATCGAAATTTATGGATTTTCAGCAATTAGAAGCACAGTTTCGGAAAAAAAAATATATAAAAATTTAGGTTTTGATAGTAACAACCCTCCGCAAAGTCATGAGCTGTTCATTCATATATGTTTCAAAATTGTGACTAAAAAATCCAAGGAGAAATAGGCTTTTCCGCGAGCCTCTTAAAATCAGCTCAAAAAACGTTTTTTGCTTTTTTCCAGAGCGAATTTATTTTGAATTTTTGAAAACGATAGTAACAAACCTGCGTGCGTCTCTTGTAGATCGTAAAATTATTTTTCTACCCCCAAAACTCACGGAGTAATAGGCTTTTTGCTACAAAATATGACTCTACTTTGAAGCACGTTCTTGATTGGTCGAGCAATCAGTGATCCTTAATTAATGATTTGGGATCTGAGATTTAGGATCAATTTTATCAACCAGGTTAAACAATTAGATTTCACACTGTATAGTTTTATTTGCCCTCAAAAACCATGAAAACGGCATTTCCCACCTGATACCCCCTTAATAACACTTTGCTTAGAAAATGACGTTGGTAGATTTTTCGAGGGTTATTTATACTAGAAAAATCTACCAACATCATTTTCTAAGCAAAGTGTGATAAAGGGATATCTTAGATATCATATCTATTACAGGGATAATCATTTCACTTTAAATACATTTCACTCCCTGTCCCTATTACGGCACTTTATGGGGCTTTTATGCCACTATTTTAGCAGACATTTGTATTTAATTCGGCCTTTGAAAACGACTCATCCGATTGAGTTCTTAGATAGCTCAAACTGTAAGAGAAAAATAAATTACAAAAAAATGGTCCGAATCAGACCATTGTTTCCAATTTTTTCAACAAAAACTGATAATTAAACAATTTCAGTAATCTCAGAAAAAAATCAAAAAATGGTCCGATTCGGACCAATTTTATTTTTTTATTGACTAGGTATTTGTGCTCAGTTTGAGCTATCTTAAAANATAAAATATTAGCTAAAAAAGTGGCATAAAAGCTCCAGCAAGTGCCTTAATAGATATAGCTCAAAAAGACCACAAACAATGAGTTCGAATTAGACTGTCCCAGGTCAAAAATCATCAAAAATTGACTTGAAGATATCAATTATTTTATTTCGGGATGAAACTTCGAATTCTGATTTTTTCAAAAAACATTTGAAATTTTTTTTTAGATTTTCCTCCCAATATCTGAGGTTCTTTGAGCTATCTAAGAACTCAATCGGATAAGTCGTTTTAACTCCTACTGTCACTTCAAGCCAACTACAGGGGGGTTTGGCGTATAGTTATACGCGTATAGTTGGAACCCGAGATAAAACCTACGTAAGCCTCCGCAAAAACCTACGCTTTTGAAAAATAAATTTTTTCGTTCCTGGCGTGCGGCGTAAAGTTATAGGAAAAAGATAGGGCTTTTTTTCAAACGTTCCTAGGCAAAAGATAGGCGTTTTTCACCAGATTTTCAGACCAAGATTCTCCTGTCGGGGCGACAATGAAAAATACTTTTTTTTAAAAACATGTTCAGATTGACCAATGAAGTGTCGGTATTTCAACAAGTTTAAAAACATGTTTTCAAGTCAATACATATCATGTGTACATCTTAGAAGATTTGTAACGAAAAATTAATTTTAAAATCACCAAAAATTCTTACTCTGACCACCCCTTAACTCAATTACATGTATAAACTCTAGATACTGTTTAAATTGACCAATCAGCAGTGGTCTTATTTTTTTCTTTGAAATCTTCTTTGAATTCATGTTTTTTTTTAATTTACTTTATTTCATTTTTTCGATGAAATCAAATTTATAAATACACTAAAAATTCCAGTCTAGAATATATGTAAAATTACCCTTAAATCACCAAAAATTCTTTCTTTGACCATATTTTAACGCAATTTTTAACTCTAGATATTGTACAAATTGACCAATCTAGCACATTTTCCCAGAAGTACGCGTATAGTTAGAAAGTACGCGTATAGTCCGGATTACGCGTATAGTCCGCGGTTTTGGGCGACGAACTTTCTAACTATACGCCGCACCCCCCTGTAGTTAGCAAAGTCCGTTTTTTATTTACTATTAAAGTTTAATTCTAGAAAATATTTATTTTCAAAAGATAGCATATTTTTGGGATTACAGCAGTTAATTAAAAAAAATATTTCGATTAAATGTAAGTACGTTCTGAAAATGGGGTTTTCAGCAGTCATTTCTGACCACTGGAGGGCTGAAAAAAACTTTTTGTGACCGGAACCATTTTTTTCATGTAAATCAAATACGTTACAACTTGAGCTTTATATTATTACGCTTACTTTACACTAAATAGTCTACAAGAATGATTAAAGTTACGTATTATCTTATCTTGAGTCAAAATCAAGATAGCGGAAAATCCAAAGTAGGTAGAAAATTGTTTTACTAACAGTCCTAAGCTCCAAGTAAATACGACAAAGTTAGTTTTGCGGGTTCTTAAAAGCCTAATTATGTGAAGAATGGCAGGGTGGGAAATTTTTTCTAAAGATTATTATCACAAACAGAGTCATTTTTGTAGAAAATTTCGTGACAGAATCAAATAAACCCAATACGGAAATGAATTTCAAGTGATACCAACTGCTTGAAGTTATTACATAAAGACAAAAATTATTTTTTTACTCGAAATTAAAAAAAAATGTAAAGTTCAAAGTCGAATTTTTGAAACTTGCGCACAAATTTTATTCATTTGTTCTTTTTGTTAAAAACATATAAATTTTAGATTTCTGGTCTCATTCCTACAATTGTGCCATTTTAAAACGCGCAATTAAAAGTTAATTGTAGCATTTTAGCCACACACGCTTATTGAACCGTGGCCCAATGATGGTAAAAGATTTTTATTCATTAAATGTAGCACCAGGATTTTAAAGAGATCGGCTACTGAAGTATTGTGACTCATACTTATTTCTCTTTACTTATTTNGAGATGGGTGAAAAAACGGAGATGGGTGTAAAAACGGAGATGGGTGAAAAAACGGAGACAAAGTCACGTGACATTATCAGTCACCAATTTGACTGAAACCTCTGTCTAGCCGCCTGGGAAAAAAACGGAGAAATCGAAAAGACTCATCCTGTAGAGAATTTGATTTTTGTCATACCGGAAGTGAATTTTTTCCAAATTTCAGATTTAATTTTTCGTGAAATATCTTCAAAGTGAAATTAAAAGAAATATATTGTGCTACTGAACACAAAAGTATAAGAAACCAATTTGATATTTGAGGTCGAAAACCAAAAATACAAAAATCTGGTTAGAATTAAGTCTTCTAGAATTCTAATTAATCCAAAATTTTTGAATTTTATTTTTTTCACATTACAT
>SCLH01000089.1:204340-249425 GCA_004367855.1 Oikopleura vanhoeffeni | reverse complement strand
TACTTTTTTCGATTTTTAAGTGTCGGACTAAACATCAAAAGGATTAGTGACCTAGGACAGCCTATTCCACACGCCTTTAATTTTTTATTAACCTTCAGGTTATTCATGAACACGATGTTTGAAGAAAATCTCATTCTCTGGCTTCTCAAAATTAATTATACAACTGTATAATTAAGAGTAACAGTGGGGAGTTATTAAACAAACACTTCGTTCTTGTAAAATAATGATAAATATAAAACAATGTATAAAGAAAATAAATTCAAGAGAATGTATAATCAATTGATATACATATAGGGATATATGACGGGCGGAAAAAAACCAAAAACCGCGGTTGCCTCAGTCGTTTAATACCAGTACCATAGGATCTCAGATAGTATTATCGACTATTTTAACGATACCATAATTATTGTCATAAAAATTTGAAAAATAAAAAAGCCTGTAAATTCAGTACTGAATAGGACATTTTTTATGAGAACTAGATTTTTTGATGATCTAGGCAGTACTACTATGGATCGCAAATTCTACTCTATGTATAGATATAACGCAAAATATATAGACAGTACAATTTTGTTACTGCCGAAAAATAGTTCCAAGGCTTTTTCACAACTTTGTACCTAAATTTGCACTTCCGTGATTTGATGAAAATTCTTTTTAAATTATTTTAAAATTATTTGAAAAATTTTCATTTGTCTAGAAACGTAAAAAAACGTTCCTCAGAACGAAATATAGACTTTTAATAATTAATATATTTGATTTGTCAAAAAAATATTTGTACCCGCAAAGTTTGCGGCAGGAACCAAGAATTTTACATTCATGGAAAGTTCAAATTTGTTTTAAAAAAACTGTCATCTTCGAGCGAATAAAAATAAATTTTCTATCTTCGAAACTCATGGAGGAGCACGCTTTTACAAAATATTTTTATGTGAAAGGTTGTTTCTGATAATCAAAAACAATTTGGTAAAGCAATCAGTTATCTTTAATAATTTTTTTCATGTGAGATTTTCTTTCAAATATCACAATACTTTAATCAATAAGGTTTCACATTTGTGTTAAATTTCCGAATATGTTATCTCTGAAAAACGCCATAATCGTGCATTTTTGTTCCCCATTAACACAAATTAGATATAAAACTGAACTTCCTTAATTTATACGTTTGAATCATATTATCATACAGTATAATGCACGAAAAAGTCTGTATTGTTTTTAGCTATTATGAAAAACTGAATTAAATCAAAATTTTTATGACGAAACTAGGCAAAAAAAAATAAAAATCGTATATTTTATACATTTTTTTATTTCATACAGTCATAAAAAAATTGGTCGATTTTGGATTTTTTCTTATTTTTGACGCCGAATAAATGGACGATGATTATTAACATACATTGATTAAAATGTTTTTGTAATCACCGTAAAAAACTCCATCGGAATAAATGTCAAAACATGACTATTTAACCGTTTTAAAATTAAACCCAATAAAAATCTCGCATTTCATCCGTTCTAATTTTCATGATTTTGGTATAAAAAATAAAATATGTTTTAAAGTCTCATTTCATTATATAAAAAGCCTGCAGAGTCAATTTTGGAGACGCTAGAACGTAAAAGTCAAATTTTGGTGTTTCAAACATAAATTTAGGCACCAGGTGGCCAAAAGTTTGGGTAAAACTAATGCATTTTTTCGTCAGCAGTTTCTCTGGCGTTCTTGACATTTTCAAGCTATTCTAAAATCTAATAACTCTTAAAAACTAAAAAAATGTATTTTTAAATTAAAAAAACCTTAGTGTGCTTGGTGAGTGACATCAAACGTGCTTTTATATAAATTACACTATTTTCGAACAAAGTTCTTGCGAAAATGGTTCGGGATTTTATATTTTCTTGGTCATGTTCGAATCAGAATAATGTACAAACCTTAAAAATTAAAAAATAATCAACATCAATTGTTTTCAATCGTCTATATTCTCTTTTGAAATGAAAGAGTTCACAAAAAATTGGTAGGAGCATAATTTCAAATCATAATCAAAAATATTGTTTTTGTTCTGAGCATTGTTTTCTGGATTCTTCATCGCGAACTCTGGATTACTAGTTTTGTTAGCACAATTGTGTCAAGGGTCACTTAGAAGATATTCCCAAGCATAATTTTATAATATTTGACCGCAAAGAGCAATAAGCTACCCAAGTCTGCTGCCCGAAAAAAAAATTATTGAATGCAAAACCATGTTGAAATTATAAACCATTCAAATAAGTTCAACTTTTTAAAATTTAACATACATGTATATATGAAAAAAGATCCAGCCTGAAATTTTTTATCAGAATATGCTGTTATGGGAATTTTCGACCTCACCAAATTCTTAATCTCAATATTTTCAACCAAGGATTCCACCTTATTAAAATTTTTGTAAATGTCCAAATTTTCAAACTTGGCTAATTGCCAATTTACTAAATATATCTACAAATGTATAATGGTCACTAAGATATAGAAAATATACAGTTTGTCACATTTTTGCTCCCGTTCTTGATTTTTCACAATTTACTTTCCGTCAATCAAAACGTTAAAATTTTAGAAGCACCTACGTGTTTGCCAAATGTAAACGTTTTGATCGGCGGATTAAAAATTGTGCAAAAATCAAGAACGGGATAAAAAATGCAACATAGAGTCCGCGCTCCCTGATTGGTACCGACCTAAAAAAGTGTGTAATTAAGAGCGCATTTTTATACTTGCTTTATCTTTAGGTTGAATTCGAATCTGAATGAGAAAATTTGTATGAAAATACAAATAAAGTGAAAGCCACAACTTGTACAATACTAATTGTGGAAGCGGTTTCGAGCGACGATATATACTTGCGTAGGTTGGAGCATCTAATCGCATAAATCATAATAGCGCCATGTTCAGGCTGACCCGCGCAGAAAACCAAACCCATAAAAACTATTGTGAGTTTAAATTCCTTTTTACTGAAACTAGAATTGTCAAATGTAAAAATCAAAGAAAAGTTTTCAACTTGAACTTTTTTAGATATCCCAAAGCCGTTATAATTCGAGAAAATCTCTGGAATCATATACAAAAAACGACTTAATTTTTTTTGACAATTCTGCTTTTCGGAGCTCTCATAATAAAAAGCAGAAATTTCAAAATTGTTTTTACTGTACCAGTAAGGGAAACATTGACCGTTCTGAGCCCCATAAAGTGTACCAGAAAAGGCCTTGTGTACCAGTTAGAGAGCGAGGACTGTCGTTATTTTTTTCCAATTTAAGATTCTCTAAAAAATGTTTTTTGTTTTTTCATAAGTTATGATGAATCATAACTATCATAAATTTCAAATGTTGAAAAACTGATAACACCTTAGTAAGGTGACCTTACACATCATAATCAAAATTAGGGTGGCGATGGACCTTTTAAATTCACAGATTCATTTTCATTCCAGAAGTTTGACGAACATTTTCTCTACAATCAACTAGGGCGCAGCGACGTTTGTCGCAAACTTTAAGTCATCGTTTCCTATCATTTTGATGGGACAGCCAATCAGACCCCCCATTATGTCCACGCTTGAAGCGGTGCCCCCGAGTTGATTGTATTAAAACCCCTCCGAGGGTGAAAAGTTTTTTTCTAGATTTGAAACATCGCTAAATTTTTATGCTTTCGAGACCTCTTTAGTAGGTGATTTTGAAACATAATTTTATAATCTCGAATTATTAATGAATACTCAAAATAAAATTCGACAAATTTTGACACTAACAGTTAGTAACTAACTCAAATATACTCTGATAACGTTTTTGTCATTGCGATTTTTGTAACTGTCTTTTCAAAAAGTTTGTTGCCACCCTAAGAATAAGTGTTTTCGAACCATCGATTTAAGATCGTCTCAATTTGACCCCCATAATCGATATTCGCTTCGTATCAGTCGGATAAATTTCAATACTTGCATGCTTAAAATCTCTCAATAAAAAATCCAAATTATATAATGTCTATAAATAAAAACGTAATTCCCTAAATTTTTAATCTGTTATTCGCGAGCAAACGTGCACACGAGGCCTCATTAGATAATCGTGTGCCTCGGGCCACGGTAAACTATGTGAAATTTTCCCTTCGTAATATTTGCGAACGATGTATTTGGAACTGTCAAATTCCTGTATTTTTTTATATTAACCAGATCATTACGATCTGATCGTGATAATTCTTGAATGTCTTTAATTTGAAATATTCTGCGTTTTCTCAATAGAAGGATGGATTACTGAAAAAGCGCGATTCGATATTTGACCTACATTATATGACAATTTATCACGTGCATACCAATAACGAAGATCCTGCCTAGTCGTCGATTTATCTCGTGCGTCATAACTTTAAGCCAGTGTCCAATCACAATACCCGATTGTCGACTCAATTCAAGAATCCCGCGATTTATATGGCCACTTTTTCAAAGTTATGACGCTCTAGATAAATCGACGACTAGGCAGGATTTTCGATATATTGGAGATTATGCCTATGTATGATATTTTTTGGCTATGTTTGCAAAAATATCATACTTGAGCATAATCTTCGATATGATTCTTGCAAATTGCTCGCAGAAAATGTATATCTTTGTGGATTTTTATGATTAAACTAAAGACAAGCTATAATACCATAATTGAATAATTAGATCTTCAATTAAGACTAATTAATACCGCCGAAAGTTTTTAGTGAAAAAAATCGGTGATTTTGGGAATTTTTGGCGATATTGGCACTTTCGGCAATACTGGGACTGAAAAAGCGTTCTCCCTAATAAATGAAAAATGCGTGAGCGTTCGAAATGACGTCATAATTTCAAAAGTTTTTTTGAATTTTATAACGGATTAAAATTTTGGTCCAAATAGTGTGAGCTACCGAAAAGTGTAGAATCAAGTATTTCATCACACACAATAAATGCGTACGTGGATTTTAGGATTTTTTTTCGAAATTTTGGTCAATATTGGGGAATTGAAAATTTTGAAGTCGAAAACATATTGGCTGGAACGTGTTCTCTTGTTTCTGGTCGTAAATTACCTGAATTTTACGATGAAATGAAAATTTAAATTTAGCAAAATCCATCACACGTTCAAATTGCCATTTTAAACCTTAAAATACCCGCAATATGGGCTTACCATAAAAAAGTGCAAAGTTTTTACGATTATATAATTTTCTAATTGATTTCAATTGTGAATGATAATTGCATAATTGAAGCATAATTATTTAACGTTATTCATTATTGAATAAAGCAAATATCCAGCAATTAAAAATAATTTATATAAAATTTGCATAACCTTTTTAATTGATATATCCCTTTATCACCTTTTGATTAATCTAAGAGATGTGGGCTGAAAAGAAGAGAAAGCGGCCTCATGAGTGGCTAAAAAGGGTCTTGGGAGTGTTAGGATTGGCTCCCTCAACCCACATTTTTTAGATTAATCAAAAGGTGATAAAGAGATATTTGTCGATCTGTTGAGGGCTTTATCACAGAATAACCTTTTTGTAAAATACTGATTATATTACTTTTGTTCAACCAAAAAATAATGTAATAATCAACGAATTTTGAACATATTTTTAAACTCAGTATGAACCGTACGGTGCAAGCCAAAACTTATTATGAGCTTATATCCCCTATTCACACTTTTGTTAATATCCCGGCCCTGATTGAGAAACGTAGTGTGTTTTTAAGTAGTAGGGTCGGGATATTAACAAAAGTGTGAATAGGTGATATATCCATTCTAATAATATTTTCTGACATGCTTAATTTATACAAAAATTTCAAAATATTCCTATTTTCTGATATAAAATTTCTGAACTTACAAAATAATAGTCTTCATTTTCATTATTTATATTTTTTACAAAATATTGTACGTTCTTACTTTGGCAAGCTTGATTTCTGAAACTTACGCGTCTGCTATCCGTTAAATAATTTAATTAACCGAAACGTTGCTCCTAATGAAAAAAATTAGCGCATGATAACGTTAACGTAATATTGGTGACATAATTAAAAATCGACATTGCAAATAAATTTTGACATTGTGTGTATAATTTCATAATTTTTTCTCCAAAATGTGGGCTGGCGGCGCCGGATCTTTCGAAAAATATGTATTCATATTTATTCACGCAATGTCAGTTATAACATTTCCCCTCATTATTACAATTTATAGTTTGTTCATGTTGTTTCTCAAAATTTATTACAAACTAATTTATAAATCACATTTTTTTTTCGAATTTAAAAATTTAAATTCAAGACAAATTCTTTCACAGAGTTACCTCCATAATTTATGGACCATCAACCTCTATAAGCGTTCTCTCAACAAGCAGAAAAATCATAATAGGTTTCATTCTCTGATGTGTGCGGCCCAATTTTGACAAAATTGCATCGTTACGTGGGGCCCACAGAGTGTGGGCCACAGTGGGTTCGACAATTTAATGATCACTGAGCTCACTCTATTCGAAAGCTAATTTTTAAGTTTTCGAACTTCTTTCCGTAAAACATTGTTGGTTGAAAATGCGAAAGCGTTGCTGATATTAAAAAAATGAAAAAATAGTCACAATTTCAAAATTGTTTAGACATTTTAAATTTAACTGGACATTTATTGGAATTCTGCCTAAATCCTCACCTGTTTCAGAAAAAATTGACGCAGGTTGGATAACCGTGTGGTTTAACGATGCAATTTTACTCAAAATCTAAAACTTAATTGGTCATAATAATTATGATTTGATTGTGGAATTTATGAAATTTTTCGTGTTTTATTGCATTTATTTAATTATGCATTGCAGCAAGAAAAAAATTGATTTGGTATTTTAACAGCAAAAATTTCGGTTATAAACATAACTTTCTGCTATGTTCTTCAAGCCGCTTTTTAAGGGCGTATAATTTGCTGGGATTGACTTTTCTGGATGAAAAATTAGCCATACAGATTTATCAGGATACAACAAATTTATTTCGTGCTGTCAAGTTACGCTACCGAAATTTTTCTGTCAGGCCAAGCCAACGAAATTTTTTCGTCTGGTCAAGCCAAGCCAACAAAATGTTTAGCTTGGTCAAGCCAAGGCAATCCAAGCCAACGAATTTTTCGCCTGGTAAATCCAAGCTAAGCCAAGCCAACGATTTATTTTCGTTTGGTCAAGTCAAGCCAGACAAATACCTCTGGCTTGCCGAGGTCTGAGACACATTAGCAATTATGAGAACTTTTCTCTGGCTTGTGAATAATAAATGTCAAAAATGTTTTGCATACACTCCTTCACGCATGAGGGACACAAGATAACCTTAGCCACAATGGTGAAACTATCTCCTTCTGGGCATTAAAAATGATGAAAATTAATTGGAGTGATATCAATTTGTACTATCAACCAAATTATCAATATTTTTTTTTGGAAATTTTCGCGTTTTTCGATTTTTTTCAGAATAAAGTTTAAAAATAACGTTTGCTTCAGTTTAACCACTGAAACAGCAAAATATCATCATGAAGTAAGCAAACTCTTGATCAGTGTTTCAGTGGTTTTTTTGTGAGCTAATTTAAAAAACAATCGGAGCATTTATTTTTAGAGAATTTTCTCATGGTTAAAATCTTAAAAACTGTTCAAGTCAAAGTTTGGTTTTTGTGTGAGCAAACTTTGAATAAAATTTGAATGAATTCTAAAACTTTTCCTGGAAGGAAATAGTTTTTCCGACGAATAATGGCCAAAAAATGGTGGTTTTTCCATATTATAGAAAAAATAAAGTGAGATTTGAAAATCTGCTCGAGATACAAGTTTTGTCAAAATTTCAGCTTAAATCGACATAAAACCTGACGGGAGATAGTTTTACCATTTTGGCTTTGGTCATATTGTGCCGCTTAGGTGTGAATGAGTGTATGCATACAAAAAAATGAGATTTTTTATTCACAAGCTAAAGAATAGTTCTACAAGATGGTTAATCTGGCTAGTATTCTAAAAGCCCTGTATGGATAATTTTTATCAAGAAAATTCAATTCTAAACAAGGAAATTAAACTTTTTTCAAAATAAATTTAAATTAGGATTTGATTTATCTTTCGAAAATGAAATATAAGTTAATTTTGAACAAATTCCGCTTAATAATACAGTACTAAAGTTGAATCAAGTTCATATTTTAGTTGAACTTATACACCGCAAATGGAAATGTTACAATCAGTATTTTTATTAACTGGCATTTGTTTGAAATTTATATATATTTAATATGAAAAGGTCACACAAATGGATTCTCATAAACTAGATTCTTTTGAAATAGAAAAACTTAAAACTGGTAAACAAAATTCACCTTTGAATCTGATAGTGTCTACTACAATTATGTATCTATCACAGTACTTGTTGGGTCTTTTTAGCCAAAATTTTCATATAATTTGGCTTTCGAAAACAACTCATCCTTTTGAGTTTTTAGATTGCTCGAACTGAGCACAAATATATAGAGAACAATAAATTTAAAAAAATAGTCCGAATCAGATCATTGTTTCAAAAAATGAAACTGTCAACGATTTTTAAAAAATCAATTGTACTGCAAGTATATTTTTTAATAGCCACAATTATAAAATGACTCGAGGAATGATTGATTGCAAACCATAAGAAGACCTGAAAAAATCTTGATATATTATCGATTGTTTTACTACCAGAAGGAGGTTTTTGAAAGGGCAATATGAAAAAATGCTTTATTCCCGATTGTTTTAACTCTCCAATTCTTTGAAATTGTTTATCATATTTTAACGAAACTTTTATGAATTGTGCCAAACAAATGTCAGGGTGATTATCGCTGATTTAAATTGTTATATTCGTTGTCAAAAAAATTGATGTAAGCAATACTCGTAACGGTTGATTTTCAAAGGAAGACCCCTTTTGAGGAAATATGTATTATGCAAATGTGCTTGCAGCTCTCCAACGTTGTGAACGCAAAACCTCCCAAAAACTCTTTGTCGTAATATTTCATATCTAAATTTTCTATTTCATCTCATATAATTTCAAGAAATTAATAGTTAGTTCCAGAACCGCGATTTATATACAATATGAATTCAAGAGGTCAAGTCTGAACTACTTTGTTTGTGAAAGTTCTCAATGTTTTATATACCCGTGATTTTTAATTAGGGGGAGTTTTTCTCGTACCAGCTAGTTCATTCCAGTACCTGTTACTTACTGACCTCAATAACATTTAAGGAGGTTCTCGTTATAAATATATTTCACTTGAGCGCAAATAAACTGATCCCATGAGGTAGGTCTCCTTAAAAGCATAGTATTTTCGTACTCGTGGGCTTTATTGAAAGTCTTAGAAAGCAAGATTTTATAAAACTGTAGCAAGATTTCTTTTAGGGGGTTTAAACTCTACACTGTTGAAGGCAATTTGAATGAGCCTTTCTCAATAATTTATTGGCAATAAAGAAAGAATAGAAAACCCTTCATTTGACCATGACTTCAGAAAAAAAGTTCACAATTAATTAAGGACCTAAGAATGAAATTTTGTGACCTGAATGACGTCAACACCGTTTTTTCGATATTAATCACTACTTTATCGTAGTGATATTTTTATGATTTTGTACAGCCAAAACATGCGCATTTATCGGTTATCTGAAAGAATATTATAGACTGTCGATCAATTTTCACCACATGTGGTGCTCAAACAAAAGTAAAAAAGCTTAAAAATACAATTTTTGCTATCAGTTTGAGCTATCTAAGAACTAAATCGGATGACTCGTTTTCAAATGACGCGTCGTTTTCTCACCCCCCGTGTTTTTGAGGAATCAAATATTGTGGAGAGGGCAATAAAGGAATATATCTATTACGGGGCCCTGCGGTGACTTTTTGCCACTTTTTCAGCCAAAATTTTTATATAATTCGGCTTTTGAAAACGACTCATCCAACTTAGTTTTTTGATAGCTCAAACTGAGCACAAATATCTAGTGAATCATACAATAATAGTAAATAGGTCTGAATCGGACCATGTTTAGATTTTTTCCAAGATTACTGAAATAGTTTAATTGTGAGTTTTAGTTAAAAAAATTGGAAACAATGGCCTGATTCGGACTATTTTGTTTCAATTTCTTTTTTTTCAAATATTTGTGCTCAGTTTGAGCTATCCAAGAACTCAATCGGTTAAGTTGTTTTCAAACGCCGATTTAAATAAAAAATTTGGCTGAAAAAGTGGCAAAAAGTGACCGCAGGGCCCCGTAATTGATATCGCCCCTACGCAAAAATTTAAAATGTGGATCCCGAAGATCGATTTATATTCAAAAAATAAGATCGTTGAAGAAATATTTAAGAAAATTTGCTCATAAAGAAAGGCTTTGAAAATTTTTCGAGACTTGATTTTTCGCTTTTATAGAGGTCGTAGACGTCATTCAGGTCAGCAAAAAATTATTTTCAAGTAAATTATCACAAAAAACTTTTTCTCTTGATTGATGGTAGAATGGAGTCTCCTATTCTTCATTTATGAGGTAGAGGGCCTATTGAAAAAGGACCAAATTGCCTTGACCACCCCTTAACGGGCCCACTTAACAGACTTTACTTCCAGTCTGGTTTCAATCAAAGATTGCAAATGGTTGAAGATTTTTCGCCGCCAAGATTTTCACAATAGTGTTATTTGTTGTGGATGTTAAATGTTGGAAAATTGCCATCGATTTATATCTGAATTATTTCTGGTGTTGCAATTTTCGCGATCAAACTAACATTATAAAAAGATACTACCTATTTTCCTGAATAACTATAAAAAAAAGATATTGAACGATATTTTGATTTTTGCTAAAATACTGCATAAAAATGAGGTTAGCAATAATGATGGATAAAAATGGATATACAGGGGGGCGAATATCGCCGAATGTGCTGAAATCGCCGAATTTAACCTACGCAATATCAAGATTTTTAGCTAAAATAATTCATGTTCCCATATCGCCGAAAGTGCCAAATATCGTCAGATTTGCCCAAATCGCCGAATTTTTTTGAGATTGATAACTCAAATTACTTTGTGTGCGTCATAAATGACGTCACTTTTAGAATTGAATTTGCCAAATCTTTTCTAATTAACTTTTATTTGATTGCGTGAAGGAGTATTAAATTCCACGCATTTTTGTGATTTACGTCATTCAAACCTATCGTGAAACTCCTTATAAAATTGAAAAATTGTTTGACATAAACGCCTACGCATTTTCATTTTTTCAACGAAAAATTTAAATTTGCTCATATGTCGCCGAAAGTGCGCAATATCGCCGAAAGTAAGTGCGCAATATCGCCGAATGTGCCAATATCGCAGAATTTTTATGCCAAAAAACTTTCGGCGATATTGCCCTCCCTCCTGTTATATCCCTTTAATGACTTTTTGTGAATCTAGGATGTGCGGGCTGAAAAGCGGCCCAGGAGGGGTCTAAGGAGTGTTAGGATTGGCTCTCTTAGCCCGCACATCCTAGTATCACAAAAAGTCGTTAAAAAGATATTTTTTAATTGAAAGACATTTTAAAAATGCTTCTAGATCTTCAAATTTCAAATATAAAAGTATTTGTTTTTTCCAACATCCTGAAGCGTTAGGAAAATTATACAATTCGAATATAGTCTGTAATTAAATCATTGACTACCAAGATTAATGACCAATTAAAACTGAAATTTGATTAACTTTTCGTTTTATTCGCATATTGATGATAGACTATTATTAGTAATGTTCGTATTTTAACTCCCGTAGTGGCCGACAATCTCTGGACCCATAGTTTGGAGCCATCCGTGGTTTTGCGTTTGAATCAAGCATATAACCGAAGATTCATTATCAACATATATTTTTTCAATCGTAATCATATTCAAAGAATTCTCTACAGTCCGATTATAACAATTTGTGAAAAAAGTTTATAAAAAGTCATCAAATGTGAATAAGAAAATTGAAAACTCTCTCATTTTCGCCGATTCTCACAAACAAGTGCATAAGTAACCAAAATTTAGGGTTAATTTGACATTTTCAAACTTTAAATATTATACCTTCATCAATTTGGGTTTTAAATCTGCAAGAAAAATTGAATGTTTTTACAAAATTCTTTAGTAAAATGACTCTTAAATTGTTGTGAAAAATTTATTTCTCGTGATAAGAAAGATTAACTCTCTTCTTTCTTCCGACTACGCATTCTTATGTAATCAGTATTTCGGAAGTTTTGACTTCTAGAAATGCTCTATTTAAACTAGAGGCCATACTGTAATGCAATAAAAGTCTTAGAAATTCGTTACGATTATTTTAAGGGGTCTTCCACGTGATTTTTGAAGTACTTTGAAAAAAAGGCATGTAGTACGCAATTACAGTTATTTGAAAAAGTACTCAAATTATGTCAAAAAATTCCAGGGTCAACTTCAAACGTTTTTAAGACTTTTTTCTCATTACACCAAAGTCCGAATAAAATCACGTGACGAAATAATTCAGAAATAAGGTTTAGAATATATCATAAATTAGTCCTTATTTCTTAAAAAATAAGATCACGTGACGTTTTTGGGAAATATTATTATGTTCAAAACTCTTAAATTAGGTGTCAATCGGCCTAAAAATTTTTTCGGCGTAATTTGATCACCATTTGTTTACTTGTACTAAAACCTTATTTCCTAATTTGAAGGTCACGTGATCGTTTTTTGACTTTGATGCAATGAAAAAAAGTCTTAAAAACTTCTAAAGAACCCCTTCATTATTTTCAAGAATTGATTAAAGTGATTTTTGAAAAAAAACAGTATTACTTTCACCAACCTCATTCCTTGAATAAACGGTCACGTGATCCTTTTGAGGCTATGGTGTAATGGGGAAAAATAATTAGAATTTTTTTGATCCCGCTCAAAGGCTTTTTTTGATGATTTAAATTTTTTTTGCTAAATAGTCGATCTATCACTTTGTTAATTGACATTCATACATGATTAAGGGTCTTAAATTGCGTCATAAATTGCGTTAAATTAAAGGCCATCGGGCCACGGATGGCTCCAAAGACACTACGGGAGTTAAGAAAATATTGAGAGTTGAGAAAGCAATTAAAAGTGCTTGCAATTTGCTTGCATTTACACATTCACCCCCTTAATAATAATAATAACAATAATAATGTTCGATCATTGAAGTTCAATGATTGAACTTCAATGATAATCGACAGAACTCGAAAACACGTGTTTTCAACTTTGTTCAATTGTTTTTTCTAGAACTTGTTGTCTCAAATATTTTCCTTTTTGGAATGAAAAATTAGTTGAAAATAGCCGGAGCGAAAGTAAATCCACAAAGCAAAGGGTTTTATTTCGCGTCATTTTTGCTATTTAAAAATAATGGCAGCCCGCAGGCCCACCAAAATACAGCTAGAAAGCTTATCACAAAAGTATGTTCTTGGAGAGTACTTATCGTCAGGTTCGTTATTAAAATTTGGTCTTTAGTCTGTGTTATTTTTCGATTTGGAAACTTTAGGAAAAAAATTGAATATCATTTCGCTTTTAGAGCGATAAAGGTGTTTTTATATTATTCAAAAACTTTGAGCTATTTAGGAGTCCTCACTTAGGCGGCACATTTGAAGTTTTTTTCGGGTCAGATCGGTCAGCTCTCCAAAAAATTGAATCAGATCAGTAGAGTGACTCTACTAGAGTCTCGGAAAAAATTGGATCAGATCGATTTTTCGTAAAATTGTTTTACGTACATCTTATACTAATATATCGCCAATTGCGATTCGCCATAAACCCCGAATTGTGGGTCATATTTCGAGTGTCACAGATCAGTTTTGGGACGAGACAAAGTCGAAATCCAAGCATTTTGAGTACTTCCATCATGTTCCTATGACATTTTGAAATTTTAACTCCTTGGTGTTTAAAATGGCCAAAATAAAAACCGGTCAACAGATAACCGGCTGTGAAACCGGTGGTGGTCATAGAATTTCAGGTGCAGGAGACTAAGTTTGTTAAAAAGTTCTGAATGAAGCCTCATGCCAAATTTAAAAAAAAGTGAAAAATAGCATTTTTATAATTTTGAAATCAACCGCGACAGCCTAAATTGATCCAAAAATTTCTGAAACTTGGCATGGTGGTTAATTTGGGTCTTGTCTTTTCAAACTGGCTGTATGCAGAATTCAATTCTTGACGATTTCCGGTAACAAAAGAGCAAAATACTTGAAAAAAATGTCAAAAAAAATTGAAAAATAAAATTTTTTCAATTTGAAATACGCCGCGACAAGCCTAAATCGATCCAAAAATCTCTGAAATTTGGAATGTTGGTTAATTTGAGTCTTTTCTTTTTGACTGGCTGTTTGCCCAAACCAATCCTTGTCGATTTCCGGTCACAAAAGGGCAAAATACTCTAAAAAATTGTCAAAAAAAGTGAAAAATACCATTTTTCCCAATTTGAAATGACCGCGCGTAAGCTTTAATTATGTTTTTTTGAATTTGGCATGAGGCTTCATTAAGACCTTTTTAACAAACTGAGTCTCCTGCACCTGAAATTCTATGACTACTTCCGGTTTCAGGGGAATATATATGACTCATCCTCGAAAACTGAAATTTTGTCATTATGAAAAACCGGAAGAAAAGTCACTTTTTTGAAATTTATTTTCCAGCCATAATTCTTAGAATTTTTTATTCTTTCGTTTGATACCCATATTTAGTCATTTCCGGTCATATGAAAATCTCGGATTTTGAAACTTTTGGAAAAAATTTCGAAAAATTTTTCATTTTTTATTCAGAAAAAATCATCAGGAATGGTGTCCTCGAATTTTTGATGCCTTTCTTAGTCTCTATATTAGCCTCGACCTGTGACACCCTAGTCATATTACGTTTTCACGAAAATTTATTTTCTGAATAGTGTTAAATCCGTCAAAATTAAGCTTGGGCAATTAGAATCAAAATAATTTCAATGAAAATAAATCGACTTTAAAGAATTTCTAAATCATATTAAATTTGAAAAAAATGACTTTATGGGGAGCAAAAAAGATAAATTAAGTCGATAACGGGGCCTTCTCGCACATATGAGCCACTTTTAGCCATACTTTTTATATAATTCGGCTTTTGAAAACTACTCATCTGATTATGTTCTTAGATAACTCAAACTGAGCACAAATATTAAGTGAATAATAAAATGAAAAACAAATTTTGAATTTTTTTCTGAGACTACCGATATTGTTTAATTATCAGTTTTTGTTAAATATATTGAAAACAATGGTCTGATTCGTACCAATTTTTTTAATCTATTTTTCTCTAAATAGTTGTCCTCAGTTTGCGCTATCTAATCAATCGGATGAGTCGTTTTCAAAAGTCGAATTATATGAAAATACTTAAAAAGTGGCAAATTTGTGCGAGGAGGCCCGTAATCGATGTGATTTTATGTCAAACTTTAAAATTCTACTATAACAAATCTAACCTAGGGTGGATCGATAATGATCAAAATAACTGAATTATTTTCAGGAGGATGTGGTACTGTCATGACCTGTACTCTGAAAGATGACCCCAATCGCGGCATATTTGTTCTCAAATACATTAATATGGCTGAACTAACGAAAAATAAAGCTGCTGGGAGTGCACGAGAAGCTAGGTTAATGGCAAAACTACATCACACTAATATTGTGAAACTTCACGATGTTTTCGAAGTCGACAAAAAACTACACCTCATCATGGAACACTGTGATAATGGGGATTTAAGAACTAAAATAAGAGACAAAATTAGCGAAAAAAAATCTTTTTCATACGAACAAGTAAGTAAGATAGTAAAAAGGTCAATTTTATGTGAAAAGGGTGAGTGAGTCAAAATTTTATTTTCAAGTTTTTTGAAAGTAAACAAACAATTTGTTTTTTTCCGGTAAAAATCGGATCTATAACTGTATTACCAGACTTATGCCACCCCTACGAGTTTAATGGCACCCTTAATAGTTTCGCGATCAGAACCTATTTTTTATATGATTTTTATTCATAATGAATCAACGAGTAAATTCCCTGATAATAAAAGTGGCCGCTTTTGTTAAAAGAATGAATAACTTTTAGCTTATGTCCGGAAAAACAAAATTCATGGTGAATCATGATTGAAGTGTGAAAATTATATTTCGAAATTATTGCTTTTTATTGGTTTCCGGTCGGGCACGTGGGCATAAAATTGCAAGTTCTTCCCTATAAAAAACTAGAAAATATCTACATTCGTACAATACACTAAAAATAAATATTCTTAAAAAGTTATTTGAAGAGATAAAAAATTAGAGAAAAATGGCAATTATATCCAGAATGGCATATATTGCTGGAGCAATTCATGTTGTTTTGACGATTGTTCATGTTTGTTTGTACCAAAACCCTTGGGTATGGGCGGCGCAATCACTGGCTTATTATTCATATACTGGATGGTATAATAATTGACATCAATTTTAACAGAAAATATTTTTTCGTCCGAAGATACGTAACCTTTTTGACGAAATTTTTAAATTTTGAGTAAAATTGATGTAGATCTTGTAAGCACCAATAAAGAGAAAACCAGCCGAAAACATATTTATCGAGAACAATCCGCATAGAGCTCTTGGTCGGTTTTTTAAAAAATCTGAAAGCTTGTGAAATTTGACGTCGATTCAGATGTCACCGAAAAATCCACTCAATTTGAGGTTTAATTTCATAGTACTTCGAGTGTGCCATGAATGACTTTATTTTGCAAGATTGAATTTCCTAAATCTATTTTTTCCTAAAATCTATTTTTTTTGCTTGGAATTGTTTTTTTAGTGGCGATAACCCCCAGATCGCAAAATAATTTCTACTAGATTCTAGTTAAGTAAAGAAATTCTAAAAACCCTCCTTTCCAGCACTAAAATGAATTTTGTGTCAAATTTTCGGAAAAACATGAAACCTAAAAACCAATTCTCCCTAACTAAAAAATTCACCAAATTTTTTTTAAGTTAAAAATCTGATTTTAAATGTTTGTATTTTTCTCCTTTGAATTCTACCCAAGACTTTTTTTAGTTTTTGTTGCTATCGATCGTTCAACATATAAAAATGTGACTGCTTCACATCCTTGGCATACACCAAGCACTCTCTTATAAACGCCTATCATTAAAACCCATGCTCTCTGATGAAACCTCGTTTGAAGAGTAAGATTATCTCTTTTCGGAAACGTTGCATTTTTTATAATGTTTCGAAAATAGTTAATTTTTACTTCAAAAAATATACAAACTTTTAAAAAAAGGTAAACTTTTAATCCAGAATGAGAGCCCTGTTTATCAATAATTGATAAATTCATGGCTTGTCAATTTCCTCAGGAAATCGTTATAATATAAGTATTGATATTGATGATTAGCAGCCATGGTGACTTAGCGTGTCCGAGGTCAGATCAACTGTGATTTCTTTTTTGTCGTGATGACACAAAATTACCACCAAACGACAGATAATTTGATAACGAAGAAAAAATTTCATTATAGCATGTGAAAATTTTGGCCACTTGGTGGCTAAATTCGAGTTTTAAATGATTTTTGCGCTCTAGCGCCGAATCCTGTGACTGCTAACACTTTCTAAAATGTTGAAAATATAGTCCAAACAAATCTTCACAGATAAAGTTTATTGAGTCAAAAAAAGTAGGCGAAAAGTTGGAAAATTATGTTTGAAAATAAAAAAAAAGGTAAATTTTCTAAGGATTTCATTTGTTTGCTCTCTAGCGCCAGGAGTTTCATCAAATCGTTATTTATTCAATATTTAATTTGAAGCTTGAACAATTTTACATCGTTGAAATACAGAAATAACTATCGAAAGTGATAAAAGAAGCCGCTAGAGAGCAAAATAGGTTTAACCCTTGTGAGCACAGAGCCCCAATTGTGGCTCGAGCATACCTAAAATCATTCAAAAAAGCAAAAAACGAGATCGTAGAATCTTTTCTTTCAAACACAATTATAAAAGATTTTAATTAGGTTCCCAAAAAAATAATTGATTTTTTTTTGAATGTTTGGTTCCAGTATACGGGGAGTGATTTATCAGGATTTTTTGCCTATGTTTCACTTCCGGAAAAATTATTTCGGAACTAGACATAAAACAAAATGTGAGATAAGCCAGTTTTTTAGGAAAGTGTTTAGTGGCATGCATTAAACAGTTAAAAGAAAATTAATTGGTATCTAGGGGCAGATATTTTTTTCGGAAGTGAAATTTCTAAATTTTTAACTTCGAGTTTTCCCATGAAAAATTAAATTATTATTAAAGTGAATTTTACGCAATCAAAAATTGTCCACAGTTGTCCTTCATTACCATATTCACTTGGAAATTATAGAAAAAAGTGTATTAATCTGATTAATAGAGAAAAATTAACATTTTTCATCAAAAATCATAATTTTTCCATCAAAATTTTTGACTTATTTATATATAACTTTTGATTTATAAGATATAAATCAAAGCGGACAGAACTATGACGTAGGCCAGATACTTGTGGATCGTTTCCAACAAAAGTGTAACTTGTGAAGACAATTGTGACCGTGTTAACTTAAAATTTAAATTCTAGAATATGAAATTTCGGATGCAAAAATATTACCTTACATCTTCCTTATGCAGAAAAAAATTGAAATTCAAACTACCTAAAGCTTTCTGTAAACAACATTAAAAGTAGAGCCACAATTGTGGCTCTGGTGCCTTGGCAGAACTTTTTTTTATATGCTCACATGGGTTAAGAGCAAGTAGATTTGGGAAACTGAATCGTTAAAAATTACGATTCGGTGTCAGACGTCGTCAAATTTTTATGCTGCAAAAATATGAGACTATACATGATGTATAATACATCTAACGTAAAATTCTGCGCGAATCACGAATACGTGATTAATTTTCAAAAATTGGAAGTTCAAGCTCGATTTTGATTGGTTTAAATTTCAACCAATCAGAATCGAAATTTAAAATGTCTCATTCCACTCAGTTGACCTTTGCTTAGTGACACTTCATGATAACTTATTTCATATCCCTTCACGATGAAGGGAGATATTTTATAGTTTGGTCTAGTACATTATCACGTTAAGTAGTTATCAATGTTCTAGACCAAACTAGAAAATATCTATCTTCCTCGTAAAGATCTCGAAAATTTCGAGTCGGAATAATGCATTTTTGGTAGATATCAACAATTTTCAAGTAATACCAACAAAAACTTTCAAGCAAGAAAAACCATACATTTTAAAATATCTTATGAAAGGTGCAGCGAGGAAATTTAAAACTGATGTTATAAAAAAAAGTCTGAACTTGCCTGGTGATAATGTCGTTTAACCCCCTTACACCCAAACGCCATTCGGGAACGCGAGATTTTTTAAATCCCTAAAACGAGATAAAAATAATTAATCCACAGACTTTTCATTCAAATGTGTCATAGAGTTCGCAATCCTTTTTTTAGTAATGTTTTTAAAAATTTGATACGACTAGCACTTTTCAAAAAGCATATTTTTTCCTACTGTTATTTATGATTTTCGCCTAATTTATCGTAAAAATATCTAGCCGTAAATACGACACTTAAAAATTACAATATTCTTGAGGGAGACTCAGATTTAGGAAATTATCTGAGGCTACTCCTGGTATTATTATTTTTTCTCTCTGGTCTTTATTGAGATTTTTATTTTTTCTCAAGTGATTTCTCTAAAAACTCGAAAAATAAAAAAAAAATAGTTCTTAGCGAATTATTATATTTTTGAAGGAATAAGTTTGATTTTTTCTGATAGAATTAGATAAAATCTCTCAGTTTCTTCAACGAATTTAACATTTTTAATCATTGCCTTTTCATCCATTTCAATTTTCCTCAATTTCATTTCAGAATCACTAAGATCCTCAGTCTGTGTATCATTATCTATAGTAGTCTACAAATATCTTCGAGATCTTGTTCATTTATAATAAGGCATTTTTAAAATTTCAATTTCATGTTTTTAAATTATGATTTCGTCGGATGAATAATTAAGATTTATAAAATTGTATTTTACGCCATCTAGACAAAATACGACGATCAAAGTCATTGTCAAGCTGCTGCAAAAATCTAGCTGAAGCCTTGATTTATTATATATCCCGCGAGTAATCAAGCCTACAGCAGGCCGAAAACTGAGTTGTGCCTCTTTTTAGTGGCTTGACATCTTGATCAAATACATTTATTTATATCCCCAAAAATAGTTTTTTACCGATTTTTGAAATGTACTTTTTTGGTACAGAAAAATAGAATTTATCATTGGTTATCACACCAAACTTTTGTTATATAATGATAGAGATATTTTCACTCAGAGAAAAGATTCAGAAAGCCAAGGCTTGACTTATTTATTTATAAATTCCATATCACTTCTGGAATATTTTTTTGTTGGAAAACCTATACTTCATTTTTTCGGCTTGTATTGACTAGAGATAATAATATTTTTGAAAAAATTAAAGTCTGTTCTCAATAATTTAATATAATTTGTACTTTTTCAATTTCCAAATTCAGCGTAATAACCTTCAGAGTTCAATGTCGAAAATTGTTTTCATAAATTTTTTTTTCTGATTTTGTGCGTGCATTTTGGCGCTAAGGGATACGAAAACTTCTTTTTCAGGCGATTGAGATTGACCTTTTTTAAATCAGAGACTATATGTTGAGTAGCCAGTGTTCTAATTTAGATCTTTTGTTATTCAGTATGTGATTTATGAAAATGTTATTGGTTTCCGATGCAGGATACCGGTAACTATAAACCTCTAATTTTGTCTTGGCAGTTATCTGAGCACACAAATTTAAATTTAAAAAAAAAATTATAACTCCAATATTAAGGTCACTCCGTTGATTCTGGTTTTCATTTAAAAATAATGAAATAGTTTTATCGCAGTTTAGTTATCTCCGAGCAATAACCGCCCCAAAGTGGCGTCCCCGTAAGGGCGTTTTGGTTGTAGGGGAAATTTTCCAATGGTTTTGGGTGTGAGGGGGTTAAGTTATTTTTTTAACTTTGAGGCGCCTTTTAGAAAACTATTTATTGGATTTATAAAACAGTTATATATTTTTAATGCTCGGGAAATGTTTTTGGCTCTGGGAGAAAATTGAGGCAAAAACGCAGTTTACTAAGTTTTTTCCTCGCCTTTCGCTTTAAATAAATATACGTTTTATCCTAATTTTATGATCAGTATTTGAGGCGATCTCTTTTCCGATAAGGTCCCGAATCATTTTTTAATGGTTGTATATAATTTTTTGTATGCTGATTAAAATTCCAAAACATGAGCTTTAGATAGGGATAATTCGTACAAATTACGTCGTTCGAAATATTTGAAGTATCGCATTCAAACTTTTAGCGTTTGTTAAGTTGACCCTAAAAATAAAAATTTGATAAATTAAGAAAAAATTTCTTCCTCCTGGTGGCGATAAAGAGCATTAATGTTTTTATTTGGATATTTTGAAATTTAAATCTTTGCGAAAATCTGTAAGAATTATCCTTAGCCATAGACTATGCCGCATAGTCTATGCGTAAGTTGAGATAATGCGACTTTAAAATAATATTAAATTTTCGAAATATGATTGTTATTTACTTATTACTGAAAATTGAAGGTCAATCGTGCCTTAATTTTTGTTTCTAAAAATATTATTCTGCATACGAATTTTTCGTTTAAAATTTGGAAAAATGAATCAAAAATCAAAGATTCAATTTTTATAAAATCTATTTTTTTTGAAAAGCAAATACATGAATTTTGTAATCGTACCACCGTATTTAAAAAAATTTGATCAATGAAGTGATCACGCTTAAAAATGAAGTAAATGCTGAGAATTGGTAATTCTTGAATATTTTGAATTTAGATACGATTTTGGATGATTCAATTAACTCAAGCAATAAATGTTATTCACCAAGCCGAAATAGTTCACCGAGATATAAAACCAGAAAATATTTTTTTATCCGGTCCAAGTGAAACCATAAAAATCGGAGATTTAGGAATTAGTCGAGTAATTGATTCAGAACAAAATGAAAGAGCAAAAACAAGAATCGGAACTCCAAGATACGTATCACCAGAAGTTTTAAAAGGTGATATTATTTTCAAGTTTTTAGTTATTATTTTTTATGTACATTTTTCTTTAAATTTTAGAAAATATATAACAATGCAAATTTTCGTATTAATCGGAATACTCTAGTACTCGGAGTACTAGATTTATAATGAGCTCAGAAAAATCGAGAATTTGAATCTAGCCTCAAATTATCTAAAGTCTCGAAAAATCACTTTTTGTCTCGACGCTGCTTGAAATTAAGGCAGTAAGTTATCAGTGATAAATTATCGCTAAGGTCAGTACCAGAAGTATTTTGTCGAAATTTTGGGTATAAAAAATCGTTCAAAAAATTTTCAAAATTTTTTTACCGTGTAAAAGCTTAATGTTTTTGGAACATGATCATTTAATCGATAACAAAAAATAAAATGATTAACAAAGACAAAAAAGTTGTTTTTAACACTCAAATTGTGACAACTAAGTGGCACCAAAAAAAATTTTCGGGGTCTGAATCAATTTTTGAGGTTTAACTCTAGAAACTTAAATAAACTTTACTGAGGTGTTTAGTTTGGCAGATAAATCTTCCGGTACTGATCCTGGTTATCGCTGATAGCCTTCTGAGAGCGTAGGTTCCATAGGCTAATATTTTTTTTAATATTTTCTCAAATTTTTAAATATTTTTTAGGTGATGAATACATGTTTTCAACTGATATTTGGAGTCTTGGTGTCATGATGTGTGAACTCTGCACGCTTGATCGTGTGATTATTCGACCAGAAAAAAGAAACAAAGTATTTTGTAAATTTTTCAGTTGCGGAGAGGAACTTTTTGTAAAAATACCCTCGATTGAAAAAAAATACGGCAAAGAATTCAAATCGATAGCAAAAAAAATGTTGCAAGAAAATCCTGATAAACGACCAACTGCAGAGGAATTGGTAGTTATGTTCCAAAAATTGCCTCCGAAATTGAATGCATAAAATATCCCAAAAACTATTTACCAAACATGTACACAAATTACATACATCATAATCTCATATCAATTGAATAAATTTTCAAAAACAACCTCTGTTAAAGATGCTGTCCTAATGTTATATCCCTTTTTCAAACTTTTGTTAATATCCCAGCCCTGATTTGCAAACGTAGTGTGTTTTTAAAAAGTAGGAACGGGATATATACGAAAGTGTGATAAAAAATAATTTCTTTTAAAGGAGTGGTAGTCGCATTTTAAGGCAAAAAACGAAGTTTTTCAATGGCCAAGTGACTCAAAAGTATTAATTTTTGAACCAAATATTAGCTTTTTCTGATATATTTGAACTAAAATGTTGCATCCTAAAATAATATCGAAAGTGACAGATGGCTCGTCCAATCAGAAACGTGCTTACAAAACTGAGGGAATTATTTTTTCAAAATGTATCTCCTCCCTGGTTTTTCAAGGTACACATTCGAAACTTATCTGTTTGTGCAGCTGAATAGTCCGTGCAGATCAGTATCGAGAGTTTTGTCCAATTTTCTTGGATTTGGCTTCAGAATCACCAAAAAAGGCAATTTGACCCTATTTTAGGGGTCTCAATCAAAAATGTATCTCCTCCTGATTTGAAAGTTTACACATTCGAAACTTATACTGAATGTGCAGCTGGATAGTCCGTGACACATCAATATTGAGAGTTTTGTCCAAATTTATTTCTCAGTTTTTTATAAATCGCGTTTTTATTTCCCAAAAATTGATAAATTTCAACTTATTACATATAAAATATTTGTGAGACCCTCAAAGAGTGCTTTCCTGACCATGTACGCAGATAAAAATATACACGGTGTAAGGTTTTCCTTTTTTTTTTTCCAAATTGGAAAGACTTGATTCCCGACGTTTTGATTGGTTGAATCTGAGAAAGACGTAGGTTTTTTGCCTTAAATTAACCGTTCACATTAGCGTTCTCATCGCTCTCCAATTTGGAAAAAAGAAAGGAAAAATCTTACACCCTGTATGTGCAGAAAAATCTATCGGACCTTTTTTTTTTTAATTTTTAATTAATACATGTATGTATTTTTGGTCATTTTGAACGATCTTATGAATCTATCGGACTCGGATCGTAGTTAACAATTTAAAAAACCGATTATCCTCAACGTTTTTTTACTGAAAATTTACTCTTTCGATTTTTAAGTTTTGGGCTAAAATCTTAAAGATGAGTGTGGTTTAGGCATCAAAAAGGCGTGTAACCTGGGACACCCTAGTGTAGTTGTAAGTTTCATAACGTTCCGTCGATTTTTTTTAATATGACTTAAAATTTTGATAAATTTTTGCCAAACTGCTTACGTTTCGATTTTTTTTGAAAAACCTTAAATTTCAAAAATTTATTTTCTTTGTGGTCAACTGAGAAAATCAAAAGATTGCAAATTTTCATTTTCTTTTGATAATCAACAGTCTTATGTCAGCATTACGTAAAATCATAAGAAAACTATTTCACTGGGTGTACCCTTATCCGTACACCTCAGCTCGGCCTAAAAAATCAGTTCGGATAAGGGATACAACGTACAGATAATGGGTACACGTCTATAGGCGTTTAGGCTTATAAGCGTTTTCATCTCGACCAAAAATTCGTACGGATAAGGGTACATTTTTTGAATGAAATTTTTCCAAACTGAGAATGAAATAAAAAATAAGCTTCTATCATGTTTAGAGCTGAATATAAATTGTATTTTATATTATTATATTATATTTCTATATTATGTCCGTGGGGTACTCCTTAACGCACTAGGGTGTTATCGATCTTTGTCCATTTTAAACCTATGATAGTTATGAAAAAATCGGAAAAGTACATTTTGTAAAGAATTCAAAAATAAAATTTTTCACTCGGACAGAATTTTTGAAAATTTTTAGAAAAATCCGGGTTTTTCATTGGTCAAAAATCGACTTTCTTGAAATGCAAAACAGGGCTAACAAGCGATTCTTTAAAGTCGTGAGAATTCGACAGTCAAAAAATTATTTTTTTCGTTCAGTATTCCAGAAGATATTGACCGCTTAAAATAAGACAAAATGTCGATTTTTTGAGAAATTTTTTGAAAATTTGAATAACGGCAGTGCTAAAATTACACTCACGTTCCGCTATTACATAAGAGCGCACTTTTAGATGTAATAAATTCAAAAAAGTTTCGCAAAAATAGTGAGGGCCAATACAAAAACCTAAAAAATGTGAGGTTTTTTAATGAAAAATACGTAAATTGCCGACAAAAAATATATTCAAAATGTGGTGGATTGACAGCTTAAAAACATAACTTATCTCCAGAGACGCAAATATTACTCAAAAAATCAATTAAAAAAATTTTGAATAAATAGCTATGGCTTATCAAGTATGAAAAAAATATTCTATTTTTTAAGAAAACAACATCATTTTGGCACAAAATTTTTTGAAAATTTGAATTACGGCCAGTGCTTAAATTACACTGCAACGTTCCGCTATTACACAAGGCGCACATTTAGATGAAAATAAAATTCAAAAAAGTTTCCGCAAGAAATAGTGAGGGCCAATACAAAACCAAAAAATGTTCGTTTTTAATGAAAAATACGTAATTTGCGACAAAAATTATATTCAAAATGCGGTGGATTGACACTTTAAACATAACTTATTCAGAGACGCACATATTACTCAAAAAATCAATTAAAAAATATTTATGAATAAATAGCTATGGCTTATTCAAGTATGAAAAAATATCTAAAAGATCGATAACAGCCTAGACCAATTGCTCTACATTATGCGAATCATAATTATAAATTCATAAATATTTCCGAAAGTTTTTTTTGTCGTTAAAATTTTACAACAACAGTTTTTTAAGTGAAAACTTTGCCACAAAATTTGTTCTTCAAATTACAAATTTTTCTAAAATTGATTTTATTCGGCTGTTTATTTGAAAAAAATAGAAATTTATTTTTAGCCGATATGAATTTATCATAGACGAATTGCTACACAATTTGATTCAAAATTATAATGATATTTCTACAAATACNATGGAAGTACATTAATAACACTCAAACCTTAGCTATTTCAAAGACGAACATTTTCCACGTCAAATAAAATTCGAAAAAATTTCGGCAAAAATAGTGACTCACTATTAGTGAGGGCTAATACAAAAAACAAAAGTTTCGGAAAAGTTCAGATTCGGCAAGCTCGGTTTCGGAAAAGTTCAGATTCGGCAAGCTCGGTTTCGGCAAGTTCGGTGAACGGCAAGCTCGGTATCGGCAAGTTCGGTCGTCGGCAAGCTAGGTTTCGGCAAGTTCGGTGGTAGGCAAGCTCGGTATAGGCAAGCTCCTCTTGCAGAGCTTGCCGACAGAAATTCGGCAAACCAAATGTACTATATCGTGCAGAATGTTTATATAAAAAAAGCAGTTAACTAATTTGCTTAAAAATGCGCGGTCAAATGACTCTGGGGCATTTGTCACCGTCAATATTCTATCAACTTTGAAAAATTGAAGAAACAACTACAGGGGTGGGCGATATCGTCGACAGTTTTTTGCCAAAAAATTTCGGTATTTTCGGCAATATTGGCACTTTCGGCGATATATGGGGACAGAAATAAATTGTTTCGTTCAGAAAATAAAAAAAAGCGGAGGTGTTCGAGATGTCGTCATGCGTCTACCAATTTTTTAATTGCATCAGTTATGCAGCATAACGTGTTAAAGAATAAGTTCGAATGAAGGGAAACACCAAAATGCGTAGAATTAATTACTCGACCAAAGACAATCAACATTCAGAATGCCGTATAGTTGGAATTACGCGTATAGTTGAGGTTTTTGCCAAAAAAATTTCCAACTATACGCCGCACCCCCCTGTAGTACCGAAATCAAACGTATTTCTTCCATACAGGATATACAAAGTCGGCTATGTACTGCCAACCCCCGAATCAGTACTACCGATTTTATTTGCTCATTTTGTAGAGAATTCTTTGTGTTCATTTTAAGACTAAGTTGTTTTTTTGGTTTTTAATTTTTTCAGAAAATTCGGTTGAAAGTGCGAAAGTGACTTCTTAGTTCTTGGGTTCGCATATAATATAGCAGTAATAAAAACTTGAATAAACTACTCAAAAGCGAAGGGTGGTCTAAAGAAGGGTATTTTTGCAACGTTAATCGGATGTACCGGCAGGTCAAAATTCACCGGTAAAGTACAGCTTCCCGCACTAAAAGTGATATTTTCAATGATAATGATGTACCGAAAGATGAATTAGGTGTCTTGGGTGACCCATTCTCTGACTTTAAAAATTTTCTTATTTCAAATTGTCACAGGTCATCATTTATTAAAAGTTTCAACTGACTCAAATAAAAATTTAGCTTGGTTTAACGAAATTCATTTATTTTTTGTTTCATGTGACTCTTTTAATCGCCATTTTTGGCCATTGTTTTCGTGTGTGCAAACTTTCCTTATATGGACTGAGAAGTTCAACTTCCTAATATAGACTGCGCCCAAGACTATTCACGAAAGATCTTTTTATACAATATTTTGTATAAAAGCGAAATCATAGGCGAACAAAATTATTACCCATATTTTCAATCAACATTGGTCAGGATTTTCAATCTCTGATTCAAACTGGTCAATCCGAGTTACTCTTATTTCACAAATAAAAAAATATTCAAACTGTTAAAGAAAGATAATCCGTTTTTAAAATGTGACTCAATTATTTTATTATTTATATATAGGAATTCACTTTTAAATAGGGCTGGAACATTTTTGTGATCAGTATTTAATCGATTAATTGATAATTAAAATTCGATTAATACGCGTATTACCAAATGGACAAGATTTCATTTTTGACGTAATAGTATTTGGAAAACTGGCTGAAAGGTGTTCTTTCATTCAAACTATTTCTTTGTGCTCCACAGCGCCCGCAGGAGGCTCGATTCGCTTTGACTGAACCAAAATTCCATTTGATCACGTGACACAAAAAGTAAGAACCGAAGGAAAAAAACTCTTAATCCCTATTAATCTCTTGCAACAAAATTCCATTCTGATCGAGCGACACAAAAGTCAAGACCCAAGCATAAAACACTAACCTTCTAATCCCTTGCCGCCTTTCGAACTATTATCCGCCAGTCTTCCCGAATTAAATATATGTTATGGCCAATACCAAAAAACCAAAAAAATGTGAGTTTTTCAAGAAAAAATACGTTATTGCGCCAAAAATACTTTGAAAAAATGTAGTGAAATGACACTTAACCAAGCTATATAAGTTTAACTTCGTAGACCGATTTTAGCCAACTAGTTGCCGCACACCATTTAATCGCATTTTACGACGCTTAAGGGTATCCCGTCCCTAATTTGACATATTCTCGATAAATATTAGCCAAACAGGCTTTAAGGATATTATTCAGATTAGCCAGTTTGTAGAACTAGCCTCAGTCTTGCGTAAAACATGTGTCAAAACTTTTTTGCATGCAACACTCCCAGACACATAAGCGAGACAGTTAGACCTAAGCCAAAACGGAAAATTTATCTCCTCTGAGGTTTTATTTTGAAATAAACAATAAATTTCAAATAACCTGTTATAATTAGTATTTAAACTTCTGAGGAGCGCTTTGTCGATAGTTCTATATTTTTCTAGAATATGCGAGTAAACCACCGTTTTTTGACTTTGTTCATCGGAAAATCTATTCTCCTCCTAGGTTAAATTCAAAATTCACTCAAATTTTTGCAAACGGTAGCTCGAAAACAAATAGAAATTCTGAGGAGCCGTTTTTTTCAATTTTGACCCCAAACTCAAATTATGCATTTTCATGGTCACGTGGGAAAATTGTTCTGTCGATTTTTTCGAAAGTAGGCGCAAAAAAAAGTGGCGTGAACACTGAAAGAAGTTGGCTTACGTCAACCCGATATGTTGAAGTTTAGTGGTCAACATTGACACAAACGTTATTTTTAACAAAATTTTGGAAAAATACTTAAAAAAAATCGAAAAAACGCAAAATTTTCGAAAATTTTTTGTTGGCATTTTGGTTGTTTTATGCGTTCAAAACATAAACAATTATTTGGTGCATTTTAATGACTAATAACTGCAGAAAATGTAGGAGCCGGGATACCCTTAATCATTAATGACAGATTAGTTATAAAGTTATCGATTAACTTGAAGACAAAAATGACGTTTGTGCGTTTTTTTGAAAATTTTTACTGATTACAGTACTTATTTTTTGCAAAAATTTTTTAAATCACCAAATTAAACCTTTCATCGTGATCAGAAAAACAATTCCAAGACCTTTTTTCCATTACATCATAGCCCGAAAATGATCACGTGACCGTATATTCAAGGAATAGGTTGGTAAATAGTGTACTGATTTTTTTCCAAAATTGCTCAAATCATTTTTGAAAGAAGTGATGTGGTTCTTCAGAAGTTTTTAAGACTTTTTCTCATACACCCAAAGTCCAAAAGCAATCACGTGACCTTCAAATTAGGAAATAAGGTTTTGGTGAAGTAAACCAAATAGTATCAATTACGCAAAAATTTTTTTTGGGCCATAAACACCTAATTGAGAGTTTTTAACATAATAATATTTTCAAACACGTCACGTGATTTTATTTTTCGAGAAATAAGGATTTTATTATGACATATTTTAACCTTATTTTTGGATTTATTTCGTCACTTGATTTTATTCAGACTTTCATGTAATGAGAAAAAGTCTTAAAAACGTTTGAAGGTGACCCTGGAATTTTTTTTGACGTAATTTGAGTACATTTTCAAATTTCTGTATATTGGTTACTATTTTTTTTTCGAAAAGGACTCAAAATCATGCGGAAGCCCCTAAAAGAATCAGTGACGAATTTCTAAGACTTTAATGCATTACAGTATGGCCTCCGGTTTAAATAGAGCATTTCTTAAACTTAACACTTTGGAAAAATTATTACATGAACGCCTACGCATGAAAGATATCACATATTCACAACAAAATATATATCACAACAAATTGAAGAGACATTTTACTAGAGAATTTTGTAAAAACCTAATTATGTTTAGACAGACCGATAGAAAATCATTTGAAGTTTTATATGAGGTAATTGCAAATTAAATTAAGTGTTAATTTTCTCTCATTATTGCACTTGAGTGACAAACAAAAGGTAAATTCGCAACTTTTTCTTTCTTATCGTCAATTTAAATTGCCTTTTAAGCTCTTGAAAAATGAATGTTGATAATGAAACTTTGCTAATATGGCCGATTTAAAAGTGAGGCAACTAGTTGGCTAAAATCGAGTATGGTACAGATTCATGTCTAAAGTCTACGAGTTAACAAATCAAACTGAAAATATTAGGAATAAATCGAATGGCTTATTTAAATAATAAAAATGTCGATTTTTGAGAAAATCACATCATTTTGGCATAAAATTTGAAAATTATCATGGAAGTACATTAATAACACTCAAACCTTAGCTATTTCAAAGACGAACATTTTCCACGTCAAATAAAATTCGAAAAATTTCGGCAAAAATAGTGACTCACTATTAGTGAGGGCTAATACAAAAAACAAAAGTTTCGGAAAAGTTCAGATTCGGCAAGCTCGGTTCGAAAGTTCAGATTCGGCAAGCTCGGTTCGGCAAGTTCGGTGAACGGCAAGCTCGGTATCGGCAAGTTCGGTCGTCGGCAAGCTAGGTTTCGGCAAGTTCGGTGGTAGGCAAGCTCGGTATAGGCAAGCTCCTCTTGCAGAGCTTGCCGACAGAAATTCGGCAAACAAATGTACTATATCGTGCAGAATGTTTATATTAAAAAAGCAGTTAACTAATTTGCTTAAAATGCGCGGTCAAATGACTTCTGGGGGATTTGTCACCGTCAAATTCTATCAACTTTGAAAAATTGAAGAAACAACTACAGGGGTGGGCGATATCGTCGACAGTTTTTTGCCAAAAAAATTTCGGTATTTTCGGCAATATTGGCACTTTCGGCGATATATGGGGACAGAAATAAATTGTTTCGTTCAGAAAATAAAAAAAAGCGGAGGTGTTCGAGATGTCGTCATGCGTCTACCAATTTTTTAATTGCATCAGTTATGCAGCATAACGTGTTAAAGATAAGTTCGAATGAAGGGGAACACCAAAATGCGTAGAATTAATTACTCGTACCAAAGACAATCAACATTTCAGAATTGCCGGTATAGTTGGAATTACGCGTATAGTTGGGGTTTTTGCCAAAAAAATTTCCAACTATACGCCGCACCCCCCTGTAGTACCGTAATCAAACGTATTTTTCCATACAGGATATACAAAGTCGGCTATGTACTCCAACCCCGAATCAGTACTACCGATTTTATTTGCTCACTTTGTAGAGAATTCTTTGTGTTCATTTTAAGACTAAGTTGTTTTTTTGGTTTTTAGATTTTTTTCAGAAAAATTCGGTTGAAAGTGCGAAAGTGACTTCTTAGTTCTTGGGTTCGCATATAATATAGCAGTAATAAAAACTTGAATAAACTACTCAAAAGCGAAGGGTGGTCTAAAGAAGGGTATTTTTGCAACGTTAATCGGATGTACCGGCAGGTCAAAATTCACCGGTAAAGTACAGCTTCCCGCACTAAAAGTGATATTTCAATGATAATGATGTACCGAAAGATGAATTAGGGTTCTTGGGTGACCCATTCTCTGACTTTAAAAATTTTCTTATTTCAAATTTCACAGGTCATCATTTATTAAAAGTTTCAACTGACTCCAATAAAATTTAGCTTGGTTTAAACGAAATTCATTTATTTTTGTTTCATGTGACTCTTTTAATCGCCATTTTTGGCCATTGTTTTCGGTGTGCAAACTTTCCTTATATGGACTGAGAAGTTCAACTTCCTAATATAGACTGCGCCCAAGACTATTCACGAAAGATTCTTTTATACAATATTTGTATAAAAGCGAAATCATAGGCGAACAAAATTATTACCCATATTTTCAATCAACATTCAGGAGAAATTTTTATCACAAAATGTCCACATTTACAAAAACATGAGTTTTACGGAGGAGTTCATCAAAAATGGCCGAAACTCGACAGAAGAAAATTAAAGTTTTGTCATGAAAAATGCAGATACCCTAGACGGAGTATTTGTGGACTCTACAATTGAGCTTGAAGATGACTGGAAAAATGTAATTGAAAGAATGCCAGAAAATGACTGTAGGTATTTTGTTTACGACCTCAAAATGACCAAATCATACGACTTTAACGGTTAGTCAAATTTTGTTAATATCTAATTTTCGGTCAAATGGCCCGTTTTAAATCATTTTGTTTCAGCCAATCAGGTTCGAGTAACTTTTTTGTGTGGGTCATAAATCGAGAACCTATTGGCTGAAAGTCATGATACTCAAATATGGGCACATTATAATTTCGCCAAATAAAAGTATTCGTTTCGGAACACCTAATCTATCTGTTTTCGGCTTTTGTGTGGGAAAAGATAGACTATAATTAAACTGAAATATGTTCAACATCATCAGCAATGCTGGATATATTATACGTAGGCAACGCGTACCCTAATTATACGGTATAACATACCATATTCAAAATCTCGATAAATTATATCCCATATTCACACTTTTGTTAATATTCCGGCCCTGATTAAGAAACGTAGTGTGTTTTTAAGTATTAGAGCCGGGATATTAACAAAAGTGTGAATAGGGGATATTCTCCAAAATATTTGAGTTGGAATTCTGAATTTTTGAATATGTCTATCAAAGGGTTGATAGACTATCAATGATAGTTTTTCAAGATATTTATGATAAATTTCAAGAAAAATATAAATTGTTATCAAAATTCTTGACTGATGGTCTAAAAAAAAAACCCTTTTCTGGTGAAAAAAGCTTTTCGTTTTTATTTTATTTTAAAGGAATTGACGCATGAATTGAAGCTCGAGCAAAAAATGAACAAAAAAACATGTGCATGTCTTTTTTTCTAAAAATATGGACAATTTGAAACAAATTGGTGGTATTTTTATCCCCAATGGGGATAAACCCCATACTCCGTCAGAAAAGTACTTTTTCATCGTTTTTGAAATATATCATCTTGTTTTTAAGCATTTAAATCAAAATTTATGGATTTTTAGAAATTCAAAGTTCAGTTTTCGGAATCCAAAAAACCCAACATCTAAGGTTTTGATAGTACAAGCTCTCCGCAAAATTATTAGCTCTTGATTCATATAGGTTTCAAAATTTTTACTAAAAAATCCAGGGAGGAGTAGGCTTTTGCGTGAGACCCTCAAAATCATCTCAAAAAAACATTTTTTAGCGATTCTGGAGCGAGTTTGATTCAAAATTTTGAAAACAATAGTGACAGACCTGCGTAGGTATTTTCCAGTTAATAAAAGCTACAAACAATTTTCCTACCTTTAAAACTCACAAAGGAGTAGGCTTTTTTCGACAAAATATGACTCTTTTTTGAAGCTCGTTCCTGATCGGTCTTTAATTATGTTAAAGGATGAAAGATTTTTGTTCAAATATAACATTGTAATTAACTATTGGGTTCCAGATATTCGCCCTCAAAACAACACAAAATCGTGTTTTCCCTTAAGGGGTATCAAATTTACCCGAAAAACTATTAACCGATTGTCAAAAAAAAAACCCGAAAAAATTTTCAAAAAATTTGAAGAAAAATCGAAATTAACCAAAAAACAATATACCGGTGGTCACAAAAATCCGGAAACCTTTTTTAAAAACCCAAAACATTTTTTTTTACCCAAAAAACTTTATAGCGAAACCCGAAAAACTATCTACCCCCCTGAAAGGTTTTTTACTTAAAAGGGGTTTTGCTTGAGTTTTTGAAAGACAGTGAAATTTTATGAGTTTGAAACTCTACATGTTAAATTTTATGAGTCTAGAAGGTAATTTTATAACTTTTTAGATGTCGTAATGACGAATAGAAATTAACTTTCACGACCTGGATTCCAACGATTTCGAGCGTCAAGAAACGAATGATGACAGCCTCAACAAAGCCCTTAATAAAAACTGACATTTTCAAACAAAAAATTTGAGCTAGATTTCTCAACTGGTGATAGAGCTCGATTTGGAATTGGACGAAGTTTTTGCGGACATTCAAAGAATGAGGCAATTCAAGGGCTAACAAAAATTGAATGAAAATTTTAAAATCGAATTGAAATGGCGTTTTGGTGTGATCCCATGATTCATACTGCTCCTGATTTATGTACGATTTCGTATTGTGTTGGTGCAATAGATATACCTTACATATATATTATATTATATCCTATTACGAGGAAGGTAGATCAAAATGCCTAGGTAAAAATACAAACCAATTACAAGGTAAAATTACAAGGTAAAAATACAAACCAAATACAAACGAGAGTGAGACGGACAACCAACACCAATCAATCCCTGAATTGAACCACAATTGGTTTGTATTTTACCTAGGCAATTTTGATCTACCTTCCTCGTAATAGGATATATATACGATACATATATTATATATACAGGGGTAGGATATACAAAGGATATGTACTAGCTTCTTTTATAATAATCTGGAAGTCTCAAAATTTATTTCCTGCTTTAAAATAAACTACAATCAAAACAATATTCTTATTAGACCCAAGACGCACCAAAATCGTATGGGGGACCCCAGTGTGGGTTATATAACGATTCCGTGACGAATATATCGGCTCTGTGATTCTAAGGGTTAATCGCATAAAATGCTTACAAATCGCTTTGTGAATGCTTATGTAAATTTAAACCGTGAGAATAACTGGGAGAAAAAATAATAATTTTAATTCTAATCATCATTACCAGAGGACAATTTTACATATGCTAAATTTCAGCTTGTTAAAACTCTCGAATTCGGAATAAAATTCGCATTTTTCAATATAATAAAAAAAAATTAGGATTGTGCGGAAACCACGCAATATATATTATATTGCCAATATCCCTTTATGACCTTTTGATTAATCTAATAGATGNGGGCTGAAAAGAAGAGAAAGCGGCCTCATGAGTGGCTAGAAGGGATCTTAGGAGTGTTAGGATTGGCTACCTCAACCCACATCTATTAGATTAATCAAAAGGTCATAAAGGGATATTGAAATATTGAGCTCTGATTATTTGTTTTTCAATTTTATCGCCATAAATATCGGTTATTGTATTTTTTTCAACAACGAAGAATTTCTGTTTTATCATTTTTCGGGAGTTTGACCAAAAATATGAGGTCGAGAAATTCTTGTCGGTCAACTGCATTTCTCGACAAACAACAAATTATGTACTGTTTTGTGTTCAATCAAACCGTGAAGAGTAGGCGGACCAAATATATCGAAAATTATCCCTATTGAGTCTTTCTCAGCACGCGTCATAACTTTGAGCCAGTGTCCTATCACAATACTCGATTGTCGACTTAAATCAAGAATCCGGCTATTTCATTGGTCACTTTCTCAAAGTTAGGACGCGTGCTGAGAAAGACTCAATAGGGATAATTCTCGATATTGCCAATTATTTCGAAAAATTTGTCATGTAATAAATTGAAGCAACTTTTAATTGCTTGCATCTATCTGTTTGTGTAAGACAACATCTTTTTTACGGTATATTATGTTTTGAACATTATTTTAGTTACTGCGTTTCAAGGACTTTAAAAATGGGCCTACCTATTTTTATCCAAGTTTTTCTAAAAATTACATAAAACCAGCGATTTTAGCGCTAAGACGATTTCAAAATTATGTAAAAGGGATGGCTTTTGCGTGAATTTTTCATTCTCTTTTTGCGCAGGTTCAAGCAAAAGATAGGAAAAAATAGGGATGTAGATAAAAAATCCGGTCGGGAATGATTCATTTTTAAAACTTCATCAAAAAGTAAAGAAAAAAGGCTTTAACAAAAACTTCAGAGATAAGGCAATAATTTATTTAAGAAACATAATGTGAAGAAATAAAGAGTTCTTCAACCAAAGAATTTAATTGTCTTCTTTGTTCTATCGCTTACTTTAGCGTATACTTTACCTGGTAGATCAAATCATTTTTGATCGATAATTTTTTATATATTTTTGCGCAGGTAAAAATAAATATTTTCAGTTTTTATCAATCGGAAATGCAAAATTATGCTATACAGTATTTGAGAAAAAATTTTCCGTTGTTTTTCGGACGTGAGTTGAAATGCAAACTCGGCAAAAAATACCGCACGTCTCAAAGGGCGCGCCAATTGCGTGGTAGAAAATCTTCTTTCTGATTGGCTCAAATAAGGATGTCTCGCGTTCTATTTCAGAGTCGTAGCGACATATTTTTTTTAGGTCGTAGAGACGAAAATGTGATAAAACGAAAAAAATATTGTTTTTTATTTTAAATTTTTCGAGTCCAGTTGACTCTGAGACAAAATGAAAAACTCAACTGGGCTCTGTGACTGACGTTCAGTAAACCGGTTCCGAAATGCTCTAACTCAAATCTTGACATATTTTTGAAAAAAACATGCTCCCGTCGAGCAATTCGGTGCTCTCGGTGGCTAGGAGTTAATTTTTCCTGACTTTTGTTGAATAATTTCCTGCAAAATGGCTTCATGGTGAAATCTGGTCTGAAATTTTGCGTCGAATGGCACGAAGAATTTCGTAGATCAGGCATAGAAAACTCCTCCTGAACTATTTTAACAGCAGGAATTAACCCTTCCTGACTACAAAAAACTCGAATATAGTATTTTTGTCCTCTCTATCTTCTTTAAAACTGTGCACTTGTGTGAATTTATCTTTAAAAAAAAATCCCCCATTTCCTCAGTCAAAATAATATTTTCTGTCAGAGAAGTTTAATTTTGATTGATCGAATTGGTAAACGTTTAAACTTAAACCCATTGTCTCTGTAGATTATTGCTGTAATTATTCGAGAATAAAAAAATAAAAAAAATATTTTTTTTCTTTTTTTACATTTTGTTCGTTGTGAACAAGTTATAATGGAGACCGCTCGTGGCACAATTTCGAAAGTGAACTCAAAAGTGATGACATTGCACCCGACTGTCAGACCCCGACAAATGCAACTCTATTTTCAAGATTAAAGCACTAAAAATGAACTTTTTTGTCCTTTCGTTCTCCATCTGTTAAATTTTATAGCTGTTTTTGATTCAAACCGTGCTTATCAGGTGAAAAAAATTTGATCAAAAAGTTGAATTTTTTTCGGATTATTTATCTGACCCACAGGCATGTTTTAATTTCTTGGTCGCAGAGTCTGAGGAACATTTTTTGTATTCAAAAACAACTTCATGCATTTTCTCCGATTTGCTCCGCTGATCTTCTAGATCAATACCGCGACTGAACGTGATACTCATATTTTTCAGACTGATTTCAAGACAGAAAATTGTCAGTTATTTTTTGCTTACTAGTATATACAAAATATTATTAAAAAACGGGAAATTAGACTTTTTGAGCTTCCTCGAACTATGATAGCCTAGTCTGGAGTCATAATACTTTGAACCAAGGCCATTTTTCATTGAAATTGGTTTCTGAGAAATTTTCTCTATCTGAAAAACAATTCTTCGAAAAGCTCATTTTTTGAAAAAATATTAAAAGATAAATCAATTTGTGCTAAAAAATAATCTTTCTAAAAAATGAACTGAAATAATCTTTATATTTGTAGAAGTGTGAATCAGACGGTGAATAGACTTTGTAATAAAAAATAGGACTTTTTGGTTAGTCAGCTTTTGAAACAGCTTTATTTATTGATTAAAATATTCCTGACGTATAATTCTGATTTCAAAATTTATTTTATCGGTTCATAAGTGAAAACAGTGTACACATTTTTGGCCGACGCTTTTCATCATATAAAAATGCGTAGGCGCGAAAATTTACCAATTTGAAAGAAAACATGTACAGAAAAAATATTGTCTATTACTAACCCGTTATAAATAACTTTGTGAAAACATCAAGGGATCGGCAGACCGACAATAAAATCTGATCGAAAAAAATCGCTCCGATCCGACCTGGTTTCTTATCAACTCGAAAAGGTACAAAATTTGCACCTGATCGGTTCAAATCGGATCGGAAAACAAGGAGTCGATCTGATCCCAGCCTGCCGATTCCTGGTATATACAGTATGTAACATACTACTTCCAGTATATTTGGCTGCAATGAGATTCGAACTTGAGACCAAATGAATTATTATTTATAATGAAATGATCATCTTTGAAAAAAATATTGGTCACAAAAATACAAACTTGCGATAATTAAGACTTAATAGAAAAATGTAAATTTTCAGATTGCAGCTTAGATACTTTTCAAAAGATAAGCATTTTAAAAAGACCGACCCAAAATTTCTCGACCAAAATGCATACTCCGTAAAAATCAATTTTTATCAAATAAATTTATAAAATTGAATTTCACTTTTTCGGTCATATTGTATGTGGGCGGAGGCGTTTTCTAATCAAATATTTTTAAATAAAAAAATTCGATTAGATTAGTCTAGAAAACGCCTTCACACACATTATAATTTATTGATGATTTTTCAGATATCTCATATATACAGTAGAAAAAATAAAAATTTAACAAATCAGCTTTCGGCTTAGTAAAAATATTAAGTACAGTATGTCACATACTGTATGTGCCATTTTTCAATGTGATCGGAAAAAAAGGAAACATTTTGATACCCGCGGTTGTCGTTCGTCAGCTAATAATTATTAAGACAAGATTTTGATTAACTCACTTCTAAAATCAACAAAAAACACTTTCTAGCCAATCAAAAGCAAGGTGTCAGAATGTTACTATTTAACTTATCGCAGTGAAAATGAGACATGCTGTTGAAGCCAAACATTCAAGAAAAAATAAAATCCAAAACGTATAATTTGTCACAAAAATCCACCAGGGAGTTAATAGTCCCTGTACTCAGTTTAAAATTTTTAAACTAATTATCTCTCTGGTGGTCGAGATAGCTATCAGAATTTCGTTAATCAAGAATTGGCAAGGCTAGATTATTTACCTAGTCTAACCCTAACCCAAGTCCTGACATCGAATTCCTCGCTAATTTCAATCATTTTCGATCTCTTTTAAAAATCTCTCTTCAAAAATCCTCGTGATTTTGTCCTCTCGTAAATGCAACTCTTACTCGAGGGGCTACTGAGATCAATCTGATATTTTAATTCTGAGCAGATTGTATGAATACAAATTTGGTGTCGAGTCAGCGATTCTTTCAGACATAAAAATATAAATACATTTTTTTAATTTTTGACGGTGATACTGGGATTCTTAAATAATTCTCAATTTTCAGAAAAAATCTCCTAGACGTATTTTTTGTGACATAGCGAGTGGCTGTCCACCTCAAACGCTTTGAAAAATGAGAATTAATCATAGTGAGTTTAATCGACCTGAGAAAAATGACGGTCGGACAACAGACAAAAAGTATGCCATACGAAAACATTTATTTTAATCACAAAAATAATCCGGAATGCTCCCAAATTCTCTTGCTCATATTGTTTTTTTGGAAATTGTCGGGTCATTTTAGAATTTCAAGTCATTGCAAACCCAAAAAATTCTAAAAATGAAATCCGTAGGCTCTAGACCATTTGCGACTTTCAATTTAGGCGAAATAATTTAGTCCTGATGAGGAATGTGTGTAGGTTGTAATTTTTTTTCGAGGTGTTTATTGTTTCGCATTCATGTTTTGAAGCAAATCTCCGCCAACCAAAAAAGATTTGTTCTTGTGACGGCACCATACTCCCGTTAACACTATCCAGTATATCTCAATCATACTACTGAAAACACACTCCGTTAACTATACAGAGCCATCATGCAAAAATTTAATTCAAAAACATTAATAAATGGAAAAATTGAATATTCCACATTCAACTTTAATCGGCGTAAGTTTTCAAACTACCATATTATAGGATATATCATATAAGTTACATGTTTATCATATAACGCATGGTCAGCGTGACAACAGTAGACTTTTTCACACTCGGGAATATAATTTACCGTTTCATTATTGTCCAAAAAATGTCCGAAAAAAGAAAAAAAATTCTGAGCTGCTCGAATGATAAATTTGCAAAATGCAAGACAAAATTTGTGATTATTTTTAAAAACTAAAATAATATAAAAAGATGTGAGCAACCTGGCAAGCAAACTTTTTTAGAATTATAAAAATTGCTTATTTTCAAGATCACGATAAAAGGTTACATAATCATTAAAGTGTAGAAAGTTTAAAATGATGAGGTTTCACGTGTTTCACACTTTTAACACAAGACTTTGTGTTCCAGTCGCAAGTTGCGACTCGCAACTGACACATCAAGAAAATTACAATTTATATTTATACTTATTGCGTCTTTGTCTTAATAAATTTTTGAATTTTTTTGTCCAAAAAATTGACAAAAAACTTTTTGTCTCAATAAATTCCTGAAATTTTTTGTCTTAAAAATTGGACGTTCAAAATATGATGACAGCAAGACGATTTAAGATAAGGAATTTATAAAGGGTTTGATAAAGGGTTTTGATTTATAAAGGGAATTTATAAGGGGTTGTATTTTGAATTTTTTGGTAATTTCAAGTAAATTTTGGTTGCGGATCGAAAATCTCTAAATTAATAATAATAAAAATAATTCTAAAGTGAGCCATTTTGAGGCACTACTTTCAGGAGGCACTACTTTGAGCGCTGTTTACAGAAAATGTTTATGAGATCAACCTTCAAATTTTCCTTTATGATCAAGTTGAAGAGATCAATTTTCCCAAAAATTTCATATGCTAGAATTTTTATGTTTAATTCTTGAAAAGCAAGGTTAATTAAACAACATTTATTAAATGTATGTTTATTTTGAAGTAAGACTTAAACCTCCGAGGCATATAGCCTTTTGAAAGGCCAACGCCATGGCGCGCCACTTTAAATCAGCCAAAAATGATGAAAAAAATGATTGCAGAAACTTCTCCTTCTGATACATTTTGAAATTTAACAATGTGAATCTTAAAATTTTTTTTAAAATTTTTTCGGATACTAGGTTAAAATTTTACTTACGAAAAAAACTTTTTAATCCAAATTTGGAATTAAAATTTCGAATGAGCCAGTTTTTAGAAAGTGTTCTGAGTACAATTTGCAAAAAAAAATTAGCCTTCTGGACATATCTGGAGCAAAAATATTTTTTTGGGAGTAAAATTTTAAAATATCTTATTTGGATATTAGTATGGATGAAATGATATGTTTTGAAAAAATATAATCTGTGAAAATATTGCCAAAGTGGTACTCTTATACCATATTTGCCTTTATATTGTAATAATAATCAAATTATTTCATGAAATCGAGAAAAGTAACTATTTTTTTCTAAAAAACGTGATTTTTTCATGAATATTTTGAACTTATTTAAAAATATTTTTTGATTCCCAACAAATATTCTCAATCAGACCAACGTATTGAGTAGAACAGAGCACTGCACTTTACTCAAACTTGGCATGAACCATGAAAAGACTTATGATCGTAATTTGATGAATTTGATTTTTGAATTTCAAACTAGTATTTTCTAGAAGTGCGAAAACCGTCTTATTTCAAGGTTTTCGCTCTGCAAAGTACTATCCCCCCAGGTTACATTTCAGAATGAATTATACATTTGAGAAAATAAGGAGAAATATGTTTCTGTTATTTTGATTGCGTAAAATTTTGAAATGTTTTGTTCAATTCTATAGAATCGCATTTTAGTAAACCTGAAGTGAAAACTCGAAAATGAAAGTCGTCGGATTTAGTCGAAATTATCATCAAATTGAAGCTGGCGTGATGCCGAGAAGAAAGGCTTCGTACAGATTCTCGATATTTCGATAATGTTTTCCAAAAAAAATTACTCAGAAAAATTATTAAAAATGAAAATTTCGAACTTTTTTTTGGATTTTACAATAAGTTGATGCTTTCTGAGTGTTTCCTAGCAATGTTGTGCTATTTTAACGCCCAAAGTAGCCTAATTTAGGCTGTCTAAATATAGTACGACCGCTACGATTCAAATTTAAAAACATGTGACAAATTTTAAGTTAAAACGTCCTCAAATGCTTGCTTCAACCATCTTTTTAATACTTTTGGTTTTCTTCATCTACTTTTTTTCACCGTTCCAACTACTTTGGTGTTAAAATTTCAAGACGGCTATATTTTTGAAATCCTTGAAAGCCTAAAATATTTGATATTTTGCCGGTCCGAACCCTACGCAAAATTCATTATTTATATTGTTGTTAATACTGGATTTCTATCAGAAAGAAATTCGTCCTTGTCGTGCTAAAATTATAAAGTATTTTGTGGGCAAACTCAATTTTGCACTCAATAATAATGAGATAATGACCCAGATATTCATGATATTTGTCACTCAAAACATGGCCTTCAGACGATCAATTCTAAATACATTTATAATGTTAATCAAATATTCAAGTTTTCGGATCACAAGAGTTCAATCAAATTTTTTGTTGTATAATTCAAAAATTTATTTGCAGCAATCTGAACTCAATCACATCATTTTGATCGTTGAAATCGAGTCTTGTGGTTATCCAAATCCATTATTATTTACTCGATAAAATAAAATTGAGTTAAATTCTCTATCTTGTCAAAAATTACTTAAGCATTTTTTTTAATTTAATCTGCTAAATTTAGGAGATACTCACCGGTTTTTTTTCAGGCTAGGTATATGATAAATGCACGAAATGGATCCAGAAAGGCCAGAAAATTAATTTTTGGTCATATCATAAAAAAAAATTCGAAAATATTCTCAAAATTTTCTAGTTTTTTCTGAGTATCTTTTTGGGAAAAAATACATAAACCTCAATTTTAATGAAAAATGGTCGGAATAAGTAAAAGTGATTAGCAGCTTTCATTTCAATTTTGCAGTAGCTTCAAATTTGCGGTACTTTTGATACAATCGGATGGAAATAATTTTCTAGAAACTCCAAAAATTGACTTCTGGTTAAACTAAAATGCAATTTTCTAGAAATAGGAGCAATTTTAAACAAAAAAAATTAACACCAGAAATTAAGAAGACATATTTCTCAAAGTGATACAGATTTAAATAAAAATGTACAGAATCGTTTTTGAGAAAATTCCGTTTCAATTAAAAATTTTAGCGTTTTCATGATTCTAGAATATATCCGACCAAAATTTCAACCTGACGTAAGCAGATTTTTTGTTTAGTAGATCAAGAGCTTACATTTGGTGGTATTTTTAACTTAATCTGACAAAATTAATTTTTCTCGAATTCTGAAAAATTGACATCCGGCTGTACTAAAATGCAATTTTCTAGTAATAGGAGCAATTTCAAAAAAAAAATTCCACCAGGAATGAAGAAAACATGTTTCTCCAACTTATCCCAAATTTAAAAAGAAATGTACTGAATCTCTTTTGAGAAAAATGAGCTACAAATTATAAAATATCATAAAATTCCGATAGAAATTTCGCAAAAAAAAAATTCGATTGTCGTAGATGGGATACAACCCGTTATCCTGACAAAAAATCATAAATTTTCATATAGGTTTTAGAGAAAAAATACATTCAAGATAAAATTAGTGTTCTAGAATTCCCCCTCCACCAGGTGCTGTGGTGCTCGAAAATTTCATTTTACACTTTCGGTCAAGAGAAGAAGGACAGAGCCCTGTTGCAAAATACAAGAACCGTTGAGAAAAGATTGAATCGGATCCGGATCGGATTTTATATTAACAATCGACTTGATAGTTTCTGTTTTTAAAGTTGATTTTCTCATGCCCATTTAGTCACTAATCAAATTCAATTTCGAAATAAAGTGTCTCAAACGCTTTTAAAAGGTCGCTACGGCCACCCCTTTTTTCTGATAATTTTAATTTGTTTGGATTTTTGCTTTTTAGACTTAATTCAAGAAGAAAATCCCTTCATTGTTCTTTCCTGTTTCAGTCGCACGGCTCCGTCTGGCGTTAGCCCGAGTCCATTAACAAAAAATTGAAATTTTTCGCACAAAAACCATTAACTCTTGGAGGCAAAGAGCCTATTGAAAGGCCCAAGCTACTTTAAGCACCGAGGAAGATAACCGACCGAGGTCTATATCTCGAGATCTCCACATGCTACGAACCAAATTTTTGCGGCATTTGAAATTTTGTTGTCGATTTCATTCCAGAAAAATAAAAAAAATCAATTTCGAACAGATCCTCCATATCCTTTTCCCGACTATACTCTCATCTCAAAAACGTTTACAATCTCTATAGCGTGTGTTCGAATCCCATTGATGTTGTGTTAGTGATTGCTTGGGTGATTCCAACGATCAAATTTAGCGGTTCCAATATCAAGCATCCTTGCCTATAATCATACTTAAGACAACAGTAAACAAACATTAGTGGGATTCGAACCCGCGCCATAGAGATAATTAGTTTTAGATGAAGTTCCGTTGGGTCGGCCAGATTTTTTGTAATCGTTGCTCTGCTCTGCTAGCACCATTTTTTTTCGGTTTGCTCTCTCTTGCTCTTGATGAGCATTATTTTGAACGGTTTGCTCTGCTCTAAAGCGAAAAAAAAATTCTGTTTGCTCTGCTCTGCTCAAATTTTTTTTTTATGCTCTGGTCTGCTCCAATTTTTTAGGGTTTATAGGCACAAATAATTAAGGGGGGGGGGTTCGGTACAATAGCGTTTCCAAAAAATTCTCTGATGATCGTAATATTTTGCGGTCTTGAAGAGAATCACCCAAAAATTACCAAGAAAAAGTTAAAAAATGTCAATTTCCAGTTTTCGTAATACAATACACGCCGTGGGCTCCATTTTTGATNTTTATTCAATTAATTTGCTTTTAGAAGCGCGTGATTATTGAGAGGGAGAATAATTTTCTACGCTCGATCTTGAAAGTATGAAGTTGATTGTATCTGGATTTTTAAATCATGAAAATTCGATATGAAGAAAATTTAAGAATAAAACTTGCGCGATATGACTTCAAACGTCATTTGAAAAAACTTCGACTTAAAGACGAAAATTTTAATGGATAAAAACATTTCTAGCTCATTTTTGACCAGTCTTTCAGCAGTCAAATTAAGTGCAGATTGTTTCACGATAAGAAGAAGTTTTATTTGGTCTAGTACATATGTACGATACATTATAGTAGCTCAGGAAATTGTAAAGCTTGAGCCGGATTATGATTGTTTGAAATTAAAACCAATCAGAAACGTTTATTTCGACATAATTTCATTGAGAGTTTAATTATCTTAAATGTAAGACTGGACTATTTTAAAACAAACCAGGCAACAAATAGGAAGATCAAAAACCGGGGACTTTAATCAGAATTTCTTAAAAACATAAAAGATTATTAGCTTGAGGGTTATTCGAGAAAATCCGAGAAGATACATTTTGACCTCGGACAGTATTGAACAATTTGTTTTCGCTTGATTTATCAATTTATATTTTT
>SCLH01000089.1:131711-203955 GCA_004367855.1 Oikopleura vanhoeffeni | reverse complement strand
TATAAAGTAAGGCAAAAGATAGAAATTTCAACCAAACCGCGAGTACATTTTAAAATAAATTGTTTTCGGAAAGTTAACTTATTAAAATAGAGTGCAATTCATCTTTGGCCAGATATGGCAGCGTGAGTATGTGAGGTTTTTAGACAGATGACGGATATGGGCTTCATTGATAAACCTTTCCGTGGGTTTATATATTATTCAATATTAAACCATCATAGTATATTTCATAATCCAGGGCACTTTTTGTAATCTAAAGAATTTTTTAATTATTGCTATCTTAAGAAAGTTATGAGTTCTAATTTCTCTTTTTGTTCGAACATTATAAAAACACGTTAAATTCTCTGATGCTAATTTTATAAAAATATTTTCTTGAGTAACGTAAGTAGGCATAGAGTACGATCGATTCTCCATCAATATGAGGCGAATCAATATCTCATTGATTAACATTAATTTTAAAAATTTGCTCCATTTTTTTTGAAAAAAAAATAAATTTATTCGTTCTCCAAATTTATAATTTTTTTCGATGAGACAGCTGATTTTGAGTTGACATTGTTAATACGCAAAAAATACTATTCAATCGATAAATTGGTGAACATATCATGTTTTGTATATATTGTATTCTGAAAGTTCTCAGGGTTATCTCTAAACCACTAGGCTATAACTTAGCTATATTTTTTTCGAAAAATGGAGCAATTTTTAAATAATGTTAATAATGAAGATATTGTCGGCCTCATATTTGATGGAAAATCGACTTCTACCGCCACTACTGGTTACTCAAGGAAATTTTTTTAATAAAAAATTAGGCATCAGAGATATTTAACGTTTTTTATAATGTTCGGAAAAGTGAATTCGAACTCATAATTTTCTTAAGAAGCAATAATTAAAAATTCTGTAGTTACAAAAGTTGCCTGGATTATGAAATNCGTAAACAACCGAAAAAATATAATTTTAATTTTTTTTTATCAAATAATTGTTGAAGCTATTAAATAAATAGTTTATATTTTTGCTAACTTGGATAAAAATATGATTTTTAAAAGTCAGGTGGCCAGATTTGGCCACCGCTGAGTACGTCACTGTTCATAACTTCTGAGTATGTGGGTTAAGGGGGTTGTGGGTGTAAAGAATGCATAGGGGGAACAAAATTGTTTATATTTTTTCTACATGTAGTATCCGTCAATAACAATAATTTATTCTTAAAAATGATGAAATAATATTTTCAACCAATCATATTGCTTTATTTTTGGTGGGGGAATGAGGCGAGAGACACCACGCGTCGAAAACATGAATGCTGCAACTACTTCACCAACACAGAAATTATATCGTATGAACTTATTTTACGTATAAAAACAAACAGAGAATAATTTTTTCAACAAACATTTTCTGTTTTATTCAATTTAAAGCAAAATTGATCGAGATTTTACAATTTTTGTGTGAATGGAGAACATATTTTTACCAGTTTTTCGATGCCGAACTGGTGAGCCATCCTTTACCAGAATTAAAAAAAATTACTTGCAGTTGACAGAGAAGGTTTTAGTCTCCCGTATTTTATTTCTCATTTATTCTTATCTGCCCGTTAACGACCCTTCCAGTCCAGCTGGAGGAGAGGACGATTTTCCCCAGCAATTCCAACATTCTACACCCACAATCCCCTTAAAGTCTTTTTTCAAACGCGTTGCAGAAGCGTTATAATTGGTACCTCCAGCACCTACGAAAATATTTTCTTATAAACACTGACTTCAGTTCCAGAATATTAATGGGAATTTAGAATTTTGAGGCGAAATTTGAACTATTTGTTTAGGACTTTTGTAAATATCCCGGCCCAGCTACTTAAACACACTACGTTTCCTTATCAGGGCCGGGATATTTACAAAAGTGTGAATAAGGGATACAGATGAGAAAGTCCTATAATCTGCTCTGATTCCTCAAAGTCCGTAAAAATAGATTTTTCCATTATTTTCAAAGTGCAAATTAGGGTGTCCGCGTCGATTAGCGATTTTCACGAGTTTGCATTTGGGTTTTTCAGCAGGATTTTCATCATTATATTAAAAAATTGAGCCTGTTTTACGAATAACGCTACTTTATTATCAAAAAATTTTAGTTATTAGTTCGAAATTAATTATGATTTTAAAAAAATATAAAAAGTCTATCCGAATCCAATTTCCGAAACAATGAAAACTTCTACCCCCCAGTAGAAGACTTGGTTCAATATCTCCCGGCTCTCCCTTCGCAATTTGACCGAACTTACGATCCTCACAATCAAATTGTTCTGCCATATCGATTATTAATTAATTATTTTCAACTAGAAGTGTTCACGGCCATTAATTTTGATTATTATTCATTAGAGGTACGTATGCATTTTCTCCATACTTTCGCATTTGGAAGCGGATTTTATGATTTGTGGATTTATAGTGAGAGAACGCATACAAACCACTTTTATTCCGCATTAGCGGAAGAATTTAATTGTCTGATCACTCTCGGGATTTTGCCACCATTTTACATCCAAAGTCAAGGGGCTCTCCCCTCTATATTGATAAGCAGCTCCCTATCATTACATGATGTGGAGATGTACGCAAGAGCCCACTAGGGTGTGTGAGCAAAATTTCGAGATCACACATGTTCAAAAACTGCATTTTACGTAAAATTTTACAGTGATGATAGTGTGTCCGCAGTCAGACCCAGCTCATTTTTTTTACATGCTAGAACGTCGGGATTAAGCTCTCTATGTATAGAAATTGTAGTTGATCCAAAACTAGATGCCTTTTGGGAAATACACAAAGAAACCCTCCCAATCATAGGAAAAGTCTGTGAAACCGGTAGTGGCTTTTAAACCTCAAATCAATTAAATAAAAAAATCTTTCAGGTCATTCATATCCCGTCGTCCAGTTCCGCTATAGAGCGAGGTTTCAGCCACATCAGTGGTCATATTTCGAATGAAAGAAATCGCATTAAGGCACCGATCCTTGAGCAGATCATTCAAACTGCCGAAGAAAAAAATTTCATTGAGCAAATCATCCTTCTCATCAAGAAATATAAACTGTAGTTTGAAGTTCAAACTTTGAACTGCCATATAAATGATTTTCAAATAAAAACCTTGAATATATATTAATTTGCCTTATTTTTATGTGAAATTTTTTTCTTAGAAAATCCGCATGTTTTTAACAATAAAATCTAATTTTTTTTCCGAAAACTTCAAAATATGGTCGTTTTCTTCAAAAACCCCGAAATATCCTAGTTTATCATAAAAAATATCGCATTTTTATTAAAATTTCAAAATATCGTCGAAATTTAGAATATGCCGGTTTCCCAAAAAATGCTAGTTTTTCCCAAAAAATTAAAAAATGTAACCTTTATTACTAAAAAATTAAAAAAGTGCTCATTTTTTTCAAAAAAGTGCTCATTTTTTCAAAAAATTTTCTACATATGCCCTTTTTTTTCAAAAAATCTAAAATATGCCTCATTCCTATAAAAATTCGATATCGCCAAAAATACCCATTATCGCATCTGAAAAAAATCTTTCGGCAATTTTCATCCTCCACTGTAATTCTCATATTGAAAACCGACCAATAAACGCAATCTCAAAGTAGAGTTTTGTAAATTTTGGGTCTGCTCTGCTTTTAAAATTTTGATTCAAAGACGTTTGCTCTGCTCTACCCAGATTTTTCAAAACGTTTGCTCTGCTCTACCTTGATTTTTCAAATCGTTTGCTCTGCTCTGCTCTACCCTGATTTTTCAAAACGTTTGCTCTGCTCTAAAAAAAGTAGAGCAGAGCAAACTCTGCCGATCCCTGGTTGGGAAAAGAAAATACTGAGTATATACTGAAAATTTCTTCTATTAATATTTTCAATACTCAAAATACTACTGTTCAAATATGTCTCTTTTTATGCTCCGTTTAAATCTGGAAAACAACTTAACAGATTTCGAACAAAACCTTTATAATTGGAACAGTTCAAAGTTGGTGAGTAAGTTCCATTAACATATTTGCTACCCTACTTTGAGCGCCTCTAGAACCATGACAAGGTTTAATTTTAAGGCTTGATGAGTCCTTGTTTATTAAATAAGGATATTTACAGTTAATATATTTGTAAGAGCATCAAGCCTTTTCTTTCTTGCTGCAAAAAGACATTTAATAAATGCAGACCAACACAATAAAATATATATCCCAAAAAAGCGGTATCACAAGAATAATACCCAGAATAAGTAGTATCAATCGAAGCAAATTTTCTAGAAAATGGTTCAACCGATTCAATTGTACCTCACTGATCCAATTATCAGTTAACCGGTAATCAACAATAAGATTGCTCAATTCCACCTTTTTGCAGGAGTACTTGATAGAAACCGCCTAAGTTTCAAGTGGCGTCTAGACCAAAAGTGATTCGCTTTACCAAATCTGATGTAGACACTTACAGGGCCCTAATTGGCTTTATCTCCCAAATTGAAATTATAAAAAAATCTCGAACGATATTAAATGATATTCAACGATATTTCTCAAAAAATTGGATGAAATTTGTTATTCTAGCCACTTAAAGTTCATGAACAAACTCACTTTTTGACCACCAAATGGTCGAAAAATTTTTTTGCTCGGAATCGTTTTTTTTCGGTGGCGATAACCCTCCGACAACAAAGAAATTTTTATTTCCGGTGTTAGTTAAGTCTTTAGGTTCTCCCGCTCCGCACCCTAGGTATGTGGTTAACGTTATTGGATGTGCTAAAAACCCGTGACAATTAGTTTGGACATTCTCAGATATTTTTTTCTGAATAAAATTCAAGGTAATTTTACTGATCCATAATGATTAAGGTCATACCGTATGACTCATACGATATGACTCATACCGCTAAGCTCAGAGCTTAGGTCAGAGCTTAGGTCAGATTATGAAACCTTCTAAAAAAATCGGATTTCAACCATAAACAAGATGGCGCCACCTGGTGATATCAATTTGCGTCCTAAAATTTAACTTATCAACCTTTGAAATACGCTTCACGCATATAAAGCATTTTTATTTTCGACTCTTATTTAACTCGTAGACTCGATTTCCGGCAAGTAGTGACCATTCACCATTAAATCGCATTTTACGACGCTTAAACATTAATGACAAGACCAGTTATAAAGTTATCGATAAACTTTAAGACAAAATGACGTTTGTGCGTTTTTTTATTGAAAATTTTTACTGTATTACAGTACTTATTTTTTGCAAAAATTTTTTAAATCACCAAACAAAACGTTTCATCCTGATCAAAAAAAATTCTAAGACTTTTTTTTCCATTACACCAATGCCCTAAAATGATCACGTGACCGTATATTCAAGAAATAAGGTTGGCCAAAATAGTACTGTTTTTTTTCAAAAATTGCTTAAAACACTTTTTGAAAAAAGTGAAGGNGATATTGGACTACATTACAGAAGATATATGCTGCCATAGAACCCCTGAAAAAGAACTTGACTTTGAAAGGGCTTATTCTTTCGTCTTTCCTATTCCTTCGATGTTTGAGAAGGGGACTATCTCCTGAGAGCCCAATAAAGCACGCTTTAATTCCTCTCACGCCAGAGGAAACCAATCAGAAAGGCCCCAATTCTTTGTAACGCTAGAAGCGGGACCCTCTGAAATGGATTGGTAAGAAAACGCATAATTCGAGAAAAGAACGAAAAATTTAAGAGGCATTTAATTTTCTGTTCCCATATCGCCGAAATAAACCGAAATAACGCCGGATTTTTTAAGACAGAACTTTCGGCGATATATTGGAAACCTCTCATGGGACTTTGAGGGCATCATGAAATGACGTCATATTTTTTAAGATAGGAGCAATTTTTCATAATCTTTCTTTTTGAACGATTTGAAAATAAGAATTTTCTAAAAGTCAAAAATGGGGTTTCCATGTTGTGTAAGCTATCTGGTGGGAAGAATTTTTTTTTTTTTCTGATTTAAGACCAGGATTTCGTTTTCGTTTTGAGATTTTTTTCAAAAAAAATTTGTTAACGGTGCGAAAAGTGACCTTTCCAGTCCTACTCCCCGGGTTCGTCACGGGAATTAAGAATACACTGGTAATCAGAAATAAAATAAGTTGACTCGACATGACGAAGAGTTTTTTTTTTACAGAAAAGAGATTTTTTGCAACGTTGTAATCGAATGCTCACCAGTGGTCACAAATGACCGTAAAGTAATACTACGCGTACCGGGAAGTTCATATTTTTCATTAAGTTAACATGTATCGAAAAGATGCGCAACTTATCGGTTTTTTTTTTTTCCTTTTTTCCTGGAAACCGATTATTATGACTTAGAAGGGATCATAAATGACCGCAGAGGTGTGGCCCATAGAGGGGAAATTTATATCTGAGTGGAAAACGATTAAGTAAATTCCCCTGGGGGCCATCCGTTTGCCGGTCACTTATGGACCTCTGTTCATAATACTTTGAAGTGGAAGATTTTAGACACTTTTTTATATCATGTAGGGATGTCCAACGAATGTCTGGCATCTGGCAGAAACTAAATGACGATGATTCATGTCACATGAATATGGGTCAAGTACCGGGTTTTTTAGTTTGGCAATAAATCTCCCGTACTGGACCTAAGCACATGAAGCAGTTGAGAACGTGAAAACTTTCATTTGACGCCAAAAGTGATAATAAAAACAATTTTCAGAAATACAGTAAATTGCATATCAAATTCATGCATTTGAGTAGAATATATCAAGTAAATACATATCCTGAATAAATAATCCGTCATCCAATATAATTTTCATTTGCCGGAACTTTTAATTATAAAGTTTAACTAGTGGCGTGATTTTAAGTTTCTATCAATTCTTTTTTAAAAGGTACCGCCGCAAAATGAAAACTTTGTAATCTTTATAGACTTTTCATTAATACTGTACAGCAGGAACAATCACGGCATCGAAAATATTAAAAGGCAGTTTGTGATAAATCGGAGGATAGCTCGTTTGTAAATTTTAAATCATAAATTAACTCTAATAAGGGCTCAAAAAACGCGACATCCAGCTCCATAAGTTGACATATACGCCAAGTCCGTTTTTCAATAAAAGTTCATCCGGATCGCTAGACAATGGCGCAAAACTGAATTGTGTGGCTCAGTTTAAAGGTCCCAAGAAATATAGTTTACCCCCTTGGATGTTGACAGGCATAAAAATTAAAAAACTTAATAGGAATGATCTGCTGAGAATAGGAGGAGACACCAAGGTCGCAGTAATTTTTATTTGTTGGTTCCTTGGTTTTTGGAAACGTGATTTAATATATTCGGAGAACATCTCAGAATTTTGACAAAAACAATAGAGAAATTATTATTAAAATTGCCATATAAAATAATTTTCTGATTGATATGCGAATTAAAAGACTTATTATCAAACTAATTTTTGTCTAGATTTTACATGTAAAAAACATTCGAAATAGTCGTTGAATTTCTTGACTCAGTCTCCAAATTTCGACCAGTAACTCCTTTAATACTTTCAGTACCAATACTGTCGAATGTGCTAATAACGCCGGAAAATGCCAGATATCGGCCGATTTTCTTGAAGTTTATATTACGGAATCACTTTTTGGCGTTAATGAAATAACGTTTATGTTTCAAGAATAGAGATTTCAAAAATGTAACTCGTTTTCAGAGTTTGTATTTTAATTTTGTTTAAGTGGATATCCCAGGGAGAGGAGGGAGTAAGCTTCGATTCGAATTATTGCTAAAAATCCCATAAAAATCGAAAAATTTGTTCGACATATATAATGATGTCATTTCGAATGCCATTCGAGGTTTTTTTTATTTTTTTGTCCCCATACTAAGCAAAAGTGCCAACAAATGCGCGAAAACGTGCCCATGATGTGAAATTTTTTTTTTTAGGGGAAAAACTTTCGGCGATACTGGCTCCCCTGTACTGATTAACTTTTATTCAGTTTTATTAACTTATTTTATTTTAAAGAAATAGTTTCTGCTGATGAAATTTGCAGTTTAAATTTCCTAAAATGTGTATAATATTCTTGGTGTAGTCTTGCATTTTTTCTTATTAAAGTTCAATTTAGTATTGTTTTAAGAAATTAATAACTCTACTTCGCCAAATTAACGACAGTAGCTATGAAGCTTGTGCCTATAACTGCCGTAAGCGCTCTCACAATTCTCACCCCCCTTCAGATTGCAATAAAATATATAATAAAGATACATATTTAATAACATACTTCTTTTGGACCTAATCTCTCCCCTCTCCTCGCTAGTTATTCAAAACCACATAAAATAATAGATATATAAATTTGACATCCAACCAAAATTTTAAATTATTCAATCTACTAAATTTAAAAATTACTTTATAAATTGGCATAAGATATATAAAGATATACTTTTTGTCAAATATATAAATAATAATAAGAGACAATAAGAATTGCCCAATATTCACGATAAGTTTTTCAAGAAAAATTTGGCGATTTTCGGGCATTTTTCGCGCGAGTATTGGACCAAGTTGGCTGAAGAGTTGGGACAATGATATTGTTTCGTCAAAGAAGAAACGCGGTGGGCCTCGAAATGACTTCATAATTTTGAATGTTTCGATTGTTACTTCAGGAGTTTTACAGTTATTCGATGAATTGAATCACGCCGAATTCTAGAGATCCTTAAGAAAACGTTACAGCTGTACATTCAGCGATAATTGGACTGAAAGTATTTTGCTAAAATCGGTGAAATTGCGTAGGTTTTTTTCGGGCGATTCTCGGCAATTCGGGCGGTTTTGGGCAGCGATATGGCGTCCCCTTGTTATTTGCTACCATAATTATTTGTTGAAATAAATTCGGTAACTCCCGGTGGTCAATTATTTTTTTCATCTAAAGTGGTCAATAAATATCATAAAAATAAATTTTTGTACAGTATATACACTTAACAATCTTAAAAATCTCTAGAAGGAAGTGATTACTTACGAAATTTATTTTAATTAGGTAGATGAACCTCAAGATAAATTACTGTGTAATCAACTTGAAAGAGCAGCAACGAAATCCTGAAAATCGATTTATGATAATCGAAGCAACTAAAGTATAATTTATGTCCACTTAGGCGGTAGAGAGTCATGTTATTCTAAGCGTTATAAAAAAAGTGGACGAAATCGACCTTAAGGTTTGTGATTGGGAGTGATATTTTCATGTGGACCTAATCTGAGAAGTAACTATAGGATCACGCGGCCAGCCAAATCTGTATTTTGTCTAAGAACTAAAATCTTGAGATAACGGTTTATTTGCGGACCTATAGCTCGCGGGCGCCGCGGCGCGCTCAGTGTCACTTTTGGAGGCGCGAAAAAAAGATGACAAAGAGAGAATATCGCGAAATCAAGACGCAATTTCAATGGATAATTAAAAAAAACTTCGAAAAGTTTCGAAAAAATTATCGAGATTTTTAACAAAATATGCAAATTCCCTACAAACTCACCAAAAATTAAATCTCAATGATGTTTCAATTTTTTGTTCAAGGCAGAACAAATGTTGAAATTTGACGTACAAATCAATTTTAACCTAATCATCAATCACAGAAAAATTAACCTTACAAGGGCACCTACTGTATCAAATTGGAATGTATTATCAGCTATTTGGTGATTTATTTAATCTATGGAGAGAATTTCAAAAATTTTGGCGATTCCGGGGGTTTATTTTTTGGTATTGCTAAATGATGTACACGATGTCTTTATGGGTGGATAGAAGTGCACCTTATAACTTTTTATGATGACGGTCAGCACAAATTTGGGAATACACTAAGATTTACTATGCAGGAATATGGAAAGATTGGTAAGAACTATTAGGGAGCCGGTGCTCAAAGTTTTTTATTAACCTTTGTTAAATCTAAAAACGAATGCAACAACAGCCGCTACGAACTGTATTTAATGATTGTTTTTATCGATTATTGATCTAAAAAGAGATCCAGGTTTCTACACCTAACTTTATGCTAGGAGCTGTCCTCGCAAATTCAAGATCTCGGCGAATGAAAAACGAAATGTTCAGTTTTCAAGAACCAAAATTTGTTTTTCGAAAAATTCGACAAAATGCGCTTCTGATGATCGATAATCGGACTACAATTCCGAAGGCCGATTTTTTGCGGTGACGGCCTACTCTATGGCTCACAAGGCTCAATCATAATTCATAAGGAAAGTTTAAAATTGTTGTTACTGCTTATTCTGTCCTTCTTGCATTTAATGTGTGGAGAGCGTTTGGATGCTGCATTTGTGGACGACGCTCACTGGCTGAAAGAATTTTTTGCCATTGGTGGCGTGGTATCTTTTCGTTATTCGCTCGGACTTTAACCACTCGCGATTAATATGTTTATACTCCAGTAAAATAATGCAAAGTTTTTCATTCTAGGTAATATTAATACTGCGACAAGGGGAACTTTTTTAATAGGGGCTATATGGCAAAGCCAGACAGACGTGCGCAAGCAGAAATGTGAATGAAACTACAGCGCCAGAGAAAACTATTTTGTTCTTAAAATATGATCCTTTAGTTGATCTACAGTGTATCATGCTACTTAAAAAGTGACTTTTTTAAAGTCAATAGAATAAATCGAGCATGTAAACAGTTGCAGTTTGAACTATCAGAGCTTTCATCAAATAACACAAATGTAATATTATTTGCGGCAGTGTTTTTAATCTCAGATCTGTCTCTGACGTAGAGCAAAATACCAGCAGATTTCGGAAATGTAAATTAAAGGGGGTGCCAGGAAACTGGGAAGATTTCAGTCAATAAAAGTTACGAAATAATATAGTAGTTTATTTTTTATGCTGGATAATCGTTACGTTAGGCTGAATAATATTTTTTCAGCCTGATTAAAATGCATTATTGTAGATTTAGTTCGAATTTCAATTTAGAATTTGTAAAAATTTAAAAATAAAACATCGAATTTTTGCGCGTTTTGTCGGCTCATTAGCTCTTCGATATAACTTCTAACGATTGATGAAATGCGCAACATTTGTTTTGAACAATGTAAGTGTCATTTGGCACTCAAGTTTTGAAAAATAAATTTATACAAATATTCCGACAAAATTCGGGTGACATAGACGCCATCTACATTATCTGATATTTCGATTTAAGGTATTTTTCTTCTAAAATCCTTTTTTTTCTTATTTGCATCAGTGTACAAATACAAGCAGTTAACTGCAGTAGTGTCTTTGGCCATCCGGCTCGAAGCCTTTAATCGCAATTTAGAATCCTTAAGGGGACTACGGAGGCTAATCTGCGTGACTAGAAAGAATGATAGGAAGCTATTTTAACTAGCATTGTCATTTTTCGTGTGTTCGCTGCAAAAATATAAAAAAAAACTTCGAATGTCAAAAAATTTTCTAATTTTCAAAGTTTTATTTCCTTAACCGCACGTGTATCGTTGGAAGTAATACCTTTTACTCTTATTTGGTTGCATTAGATCACGTGAGATTAGCATTGAAAATGGCAATATTATTTTTTTTATTCTGAAAAAAAATTCAAATATTTTCTTAGATCCAGAATTTGGGGTAACCGAAAGGAGTCTGTTCCGAGGACTCAGAAAGGTGCATAGAGAGCTGAGTTTAGCTGCATTCTTAATTATTTGTTAACGCGGTTTGCTTTTATAAAACCTAAAATAAGATGAATCTTCGTAAAATTTTTTTCCGGAATCTTTGCAGATATAATGGAATTTTTTCCACTTTCAATTTTGATACAATAGCCAACCCTACGCACAACATCAGAACCCTTCAATTAAGCATCTTAAAAACACTCCAAGAGCTATCTCTCTCCGTACAATGTTTTCACTCTTTATTATTGAGGCTCCGGAGCCAGCAGTACAACATTGCATTAGAGCCCTTTTTTTTCAAATTTGGCTCTGTAACGAACAAAATCGGGACAAAAACCGATGAGAAAATTATTACACGAAAAGTGAACGAGAGGAAAAATTGGCTGTCAAACAAACAAAATTTAGAGATCGGGGCTCTAAATGGATAGTTCGTACTGGCTATACTCTGGAGCCTGAATAAAACAATAGACAGAAATTGATGTCCCATTCTAGGAGAACGATAACCTTACAAGTGTTTTACGTGAGGATCTAGCCCAGGTTCTTGTGTGAGCGTAGGGAGATTTGAAATAAGAAATTTCAAAATCAAAAATGAGGTATCGATTTTTTAACCTTATCTGTAGAGAATTTTTTTCTGTCATTTTAGACTTGGATTTTTTTTTTAGATGAAAATTTTCGAAAAAAAAATCGATTTTTTAGGTCAATTTTTGTGGGGTGATTTTCAGGTAAAATTGTGATCAGTTCTAGGAGCCGTGATGACATGCTGAAAGGCTGATTTTTTGGCCTGTGAGAAATTAAGTGCTTTTTTCGGCTACCGTTTTTTTAATTGAGGTACGGCGACCAATATTGATGCTCGTATGAACCGGTCAAAGTTCCAAAGGTCATTTTCCAAAGTTCATCGTATATGACTTGATTAGTACCCCCAAAAGCAATCGGAAGGGTCGACTTTATAATCGAAACGTTATTAGAAACTATCGGTCAATAATGTACTGAGAGGTCGCTAGACAGCCAAAAACTGGTCAAACACCCGTAAGGTCATCCATCAATGTTCATCGTATAGACTTGATAGGCCGCCTAAAAGAATTGGAAGGGTTGTTTTCTTGATGAAACTATTAGCAGACTATGGGTCCATAATGTATGAAAGGGTCGTAGAGAGCAAACGTTTTATTGCCTCTTTTAGTTTTGCTCTCTAGCGGACTTTCAGTAAATTATTAGACCCAAAGTTGCTGAATGAACAGTTCATCAGAAAATCAACCTCCGGATTCTTTTAGGGGGTACTTACAAGATCTAATACAATGAACTTGAGTTGACCGCATTGGGTGTTGGACCAGTTTTTGCTCTTCTAGCGAACTCTCAGTCACTCTATTGACCATATTTCTAATACGTTCATTAGAAGTCGACCCTTCGATTCTTTTGGACGGTTACGTCAACAAGTTCTAGTACGAATGAACTTGCAGATTGACCTTGAACTTGAACCGTCATTAAGGAGGTCAAATCATTGTCGCCGGATCCCTCCCAAATTTAAAAAACGGGTTCAGCCGAAAAAACGGCTTTAATTTTCACTGGCAAAGATAAATTAGCCTGTCTAGCAGCTTCATACGGCTTCCGCTAGACCTGGAATCACCATTTAGCCTGTAAAAGCACAAAATTGACCTTAAAATCGATTATTCTCAAGTCTTAAAATGACCAGAAAAAAGATTTCTCTACAACGATAGGTTAAGAAAGATGATGCCATTTTTGGAGTTTGAATTTCTTATTTCAAATCGCTCAGTTGGCATTGTATCAAGTATTCAATGAAGTGCTGAAAGCTAGTCTTGGAGACCTAGTTCCTCAAGTATGAGCACCAATGTTTGCATAACTTCTGCCAGTTTACGATAAACCACGTCGAAAACGAGCCTCAATCAGCGGGACACCATACCCAGAAAAATCGGATGATCCCAATCATACAGTATAATTCATAATTTATTTTTTTTTGTATTACAAGTTGTTTTTTTTGTGATTTTTAAATTTCGGCATACACAACTTGAATTCCCATTTGTTGACAAAGTATAAGTCGGATTTAATTTTGAAAAAGTCAGTTTTGTTCCTAAAAACATTTTGATAATTCATTTTATGTCAATCGTCAGTTTTGTGAAACAAATGTATTCAGAAAAAAACGTTCTTCATTTTTTAGAACGCTCTTATTTGCCAGAAGAATATGCCATGACATTTTAATTAACATAATCTTAATTCTGGAACAATTTTATATTGTCTCTGATGTTTTCGATCGAAAATATTTTCATACTAGACTTATACAGCTATTTGTACAGCCTGAGTTTTATTTAATTGGGCGATTTGTTTCTCCAGTCGGCTAGCCAGCGTTTGCCTGGAGAAAAAATCGCCCGAAACAACAAAAGCAAAATTGGGCGATTTTTTTCTACGGAGAAAAAAATCGCCCAATTCGCTGGAGAAAAAAATCGCCCAATTTGCCGGAGAAAAAAATCGCCCAATTTTGCTGAAACATTGAAAAATCGTTCTAGTATTTGAATAAAATATTATTTTATTTAATAATTATTTTAATTTATTATAAACTGAGAGAAATTAGTGGAAAAATAACTTTGAAAATTGTCGGAAGAAGATATTCAAACAATAGACGAATATAGCTTGAGTTTGGCGCAAAATATTATTCAAGTAATTTTTAGTTTTATATACCCTTACCGAACGGAACTCCATCTCAAAAACGCTTACTATCTCTATAGCGCGTGTTCGAATCCCACTGATGTTGCCTTAGTGATTATCTTGAATATGATTAAAGGCAAGGGTCTTGATAATGGAACCGCTAAATTNGGAACGTTGCACGTTGAATAGACAAAAATTATAATAATAATATTATAATATATATATAATATATTATACAATAAATAAATGTTTCATTGTTGAACATTTAAAGAAATAAATCACAATTAGGGGATTTTTTTCCGGGAAAAAATGTTCTATTGTTGAACACTTAAACTATTTCCTGATTGGTTTAAATTATTTAAATCAAAATTGGGCGATTTTTTTCTACGGAGAAAAAAATCGCCCAAAAAGTCACGTGTTACCAATGAGTCATATGTTATGCCCAATTTTGACGGTAATTCAATCTCCCTGTCTAGCCGACTGGAGAAAAAAATCGCCCAATTAAAAAAAACTCAGGCTGTAGATGGCGTCTATGTCACCGAAATTTTGTCGGAAATATTTTGTTTAATTAAATTTTTTCAAACATTGAGTGCCAAATGACACTAAACGTTGTTCAAAACAAATGTTTCGCATTTCATCAATCGTTTAGAAGTTATATTCGTAAGAGTAATGGAGCACAAACGCGCAAAAATTTCGATGTTTTGATTTATTTAAATTTTTACGAATTCGAAAATTGAAATTCGAACTAAAATCCTACAAAAATGATTTTAATCAGCTGAAAAATATTTATTCAGGCTAAACTAACGATTATCAGCATAAAAAAAATAAACTTACTTATTATTTTCCTAACTTTTATTGACTGAAATCTGCCCAGTTTATGCCCCCCCTTAAATTACATTTCCGAATCTGCTGTTATTTTGCTCTACTTCAGAGACAGACCTTGAGATTAAAAACACTCCGGAAATAATTATACATATGGTTTATTTTCATGAAAGCTCCTGACTAGTTCAAACTTCAACTGTTACAAGGTCGATTATCTATATTGACCTTTTAAAAAGTCACTTTTTAAAGAAGATGATCTACTGTAGATCAGTAACTTACAGGTAACTATATTTTTAAAGAACAGAAATAATTTTCGTGGGCGTTGTTCATTCACATTTCTGTTTTGGCAGTCGTCTTGCTTTGCAAATAGCCCATTTAACAAAACCCATTTGCGCAGTATAATATGTACCTAGAATGAAAAACTTTGCATATTTTACTGGAGTTATGAACATATTAATCGCAAGGGTTAAATCCGAAATAACAAAAATGAGTCCAGCTCCAATGGCAAAAAATCTTTCAGCCAGTGAAGCGTCGTCCACAAATGCAGCATCCAAAGCTCTCCACATCATAAATGCAAGAAGGACAGAATAAGCAGTAACAACAATTTTAAGATTTTCTTAATAAATTATGATTGAGCCTTGTGAGCATAGAGTAGGCTGTCCACGCAAAAATCGACTTCGGAATGAAGTTGAATTTCGATCAATCAGAGAGCGGCATTTTGTCGAATTTTAAAGTTTTCGAAAAAAATATTTTTGGTCTCTGAAAATTCTGAACATTTCGTTTTTCGACTAAAATGATGCATCGCGAGATCTGAATTTGCGAGGACAGCCTAGCATAAAGTAGGGTAGAAACGGATCTTATTTTTTTATATAATAATCGTATATTTTATATAATAATCGTATAAAAACAAATCAATTTAATACAATTCGGTGGTGTCATTTGTTTTTAGATTTAACAAGTTAATAAAAATAATAAAAAGAAATTGTGAGCACCGGCTCCCTAAAGTTCTTACCATCTTTCATTTCCTGCATTATAATCTTGTGTATTCCATAATTTAGTGCTGACGTCATCATAAAAGTATAAGGCTGCACTTTATCCCACCCAAAAGACATCGTGTACATCATTTGAGCAATACCAAAAAATACAACACCCGGAACGAAAAATTTTGGATTTCCTCCATAGATTAAAAATAAATCACCAATAGCTGATAATATCATTCCAATTTGAATAACAGTAGGTGCACCTTGTAACGGTTAATTTTTCTGTATTGATGATTAGTTAAAATTGATTTGTACGTCAAATTTCAAATTTGATTCTGCCTTGAACAAAAAACTTGAAATCATTGAATTTAATTTTGGGAAGTTTGTAGGGAATTTGCATATTTTGAAGAAAATCTCGATAATTTTTTCGAAAATTTTCGAAGTTTTTTTTGAAATTATCATGAAATGCGTCCTTTGACTTCGGTATCTTTCTTTGTATCTTTTTTGGCCTCCAAAAGTGACATGACGCGCCGCGGCGGCCGTGAGAGTAGGTGCCCGCAAAAAACGTTATCTCAAGATTTTTTCTTAGACAAAATACGATTTGGCCGGTGATCCTATGTTACTTCTCAGATTGTCAACATGAAAATACTCCCGATCAAAACCTTGAAGTCGATTTTCGTTACCGAAATTTATTTTCAAAAACTTAATTATGTAAGACAAATTACAGGGGACCCGATATCGCTGCCCAAAATCGCCGAATTTGCCGAAATCGCCGAGAAAAACCTACGCAATTTCGCGATTTTAGCTAAAATACTTTCAGTGTCAATATCGCTGAATGTACAGCCTGTAACGTTTTTGCTTCCTTTTTTCCAATTTGCATACAATTTGCCACAATGTTGTACAAATATTGCCGAAAATGCCCCATATCGCCGAATTTTTGTTGAATTTTTTATTACAAATAACATTGTGGGCGTCATGCATGACGTAATTTTCTAGATTAAGTTTCTCAAATTTACTCTTCTCAACTTGTATGTGAGTTCGGTGGAGAACCTAATTCTTGGAATTTTGGTGATTCAATTCATTCGAAATAACTGTAAAACTCCTAAATAAAATTGAAAAAAATTCAAAATTATGACGTCATTTCGAAGGCCCACACGTTTATTTTTTATTTTTTGACGATATTTTTTGACAATATCATTGTCCCCACTTTCAGCCACTGCCAATATCATCGAAAATGCCCGATATCGCCAAATTTTTTTCGAAAAAACTTCCGGCGATATTGGGCAATTAATATTGCCCCCCCCTGTAATAATAATTATGACAAAAACGTAAGTCGAAAATTACGCAATTATAAACAATTTTTAAAATTTATATTTAATAATTAAAATTTTAAATCAAATTGTTGACAAAAAATTTAACTTTTCAATAACTACAAAAGAATTATCCAAATAAACTTAAAAATAATTGAAGCTTATACAGTACAGGGGAGCCAGTATCGCCGAAAGTTTTTCCTCTAAAAAATTTCAGCGATATTGTCAATATCATATTGAGCATTTTCGGCGATCTTGGCACTTTTGGCGATATGGGAACAAAAATAAAAAATTTCTTCAAAAATGAAAAAAAAACGAAGGCATTTTAAATGACGTCATAGTCGAATAATTTTTTGATTTTATAGGGATTTTTACAATAGATTCGAATGAAGTAAATCACCGAAATGCAAAAAATTAAATAATCCATTAATCAAAATTAAATAAAACTTGAAAAGAGTACATTTTTGAAATTCAATCTTGAAAATAAAGTTATTCATGACGCCCAAAAAGTGATTAGTAATATAAATTTCAAGAAAATTCGGCGATATTTGCCATTTTCGGCGATATTAGCACATTCGGCAGTATTGGTACTGGAAGTATTTAAGGGAGTACTGGTCGAATTTGGAGACTAATTTATGAAATTTTCAAGATTATTTTCAGATTGTTTTTTTATGAAAATATGGACAAAAATTAGTTGATAAGAAGTCTTTTAAGGGGGTAGCAGCGATGTGGAAGACTGGCGTCAATTAAATTAACGAAAATAATTAGTAGGTATATTTTTTGTGCTTATTATCGTTAGCTGAACCAAAATAAATGTGTATCAGAAAAATACTTTCGAAAAAATTAAAAGCATTATGAAAATTTTAAGCATTTTTCGTCCAAAATTTTTCCGATTAATTTTTTGAAATCTGTAAATAAAAACGAAAAAAACGCCACTTTAACTTTTTTCATGCATGTACATATTTTCTGACTGCTGTTTGGAAAATCATGAAATGTTTATTTGTCATTTTATTGTCGACTTTTTTAAAAATATTATGAAAATTTTCCGCAAATCAAGTCCAGTTGTTGGTTTTTTAAATCTCGTTAAAAAATACAGCCAAATTACATGAGAAATTTTATAGTATCTATTTGATTTCCGTATTTCAATCGATGGAAAGGTCAAGCGAATGTTGTTTCTGAACTACTGATAAAATTTACAACACTTGCTTGTGACTCCGGTTTCTGCCATTTGGCACGCAATTTATAGAAAATTTATTTTATTTTAAAAATTAATATAAAATTGCGGGTGTAATAGGCTACTTTACTTTCAAAAGTCAGGACATTTTTTCATATTTAAACTCAATTGAAGGTCAATTTTTTTTCCTGAAAAGCTTTTTTTCTCTATTTTTCATGGAAAAAAAACTTTCATATTAGAGAAATTTTTTCATGTGGATAATTATTCTCCCACTAATTAGTGCATTACACCCGACAATGTCTGAAGTTTATAAATATCGCCTTTTAAAAAAATCCCACATCGGGTCAAGTTGGAAATGGAGTTGTAATGAAAAATGGTTTTTGATATTTTAACAGATACTTAAGAATGTTGAAAAACTAACAATACAAACGTTTGCAAGAATGAACACTTTTATTCAAGATAAAAATTAAAAAAAAATTTCACATTTTTTTTCTTTCATAAATTACTCCGAAAAAATGTACCAATCTGCTACATCGCTGCTACCCCCTTAATTCTCATTGGTAATCAGAAAATTATTTTTATCGCAATTTGAAAATAATTTCTATTGTTTTTGTCGAAATTTTGAGATTTCCGAATAATTAAATCACTGTTTCCGAACAACCAAGGAACAAAAATAAAAATTATCGACCTTGGTGCTCTGCTCCTACCCTTCAGAGACTCATTTATATTAGTTTTAATTTTATGCTGTCATAATCAAGGGAGGAGATGTATTTTTCCTTGGACCCTTAAACTAAGCCCAAAAGTCAGTTTTTTCCCATTCTAGCGCCGGATGACATTTTTATTGACAAAACGGACCTTGGGTTTAACTTATACCTAGGGTACACACCGTGAGAAATATGCCAAAATGGACACTTTAACGCGTTGGAGTTAAGAGCTGAACTTTTTAGGGGATACTAAGTTAACCCCGAGAAAACTTTTGGTACAAAAATTTTTNATCCTGTTCAGAGTGAAAAAACACAAAAATTGGTAAGAATGTACTAGACTATAAAATAAGCTTCCCTGATTGGCCGACAGGTGCCTGTACACTCACCCGTCGCTTAAAATCCTTATCATATACCACACTGACATCTCTTTCAACCTACGAGCCCTAACTGATGCAAACTCCCTAACTGGCACACTTTGTTGGGTCGGTATTTGTACCAGTTATAAAACGAGGACTGTAGTTGTTTTTCAGTTAACTTTAAATTCAGTAACATAAATATCAAATCAAGATAATTACGAGGCCCACAATATTTCAACTGAGAGTCTCAAAAATGTCAAGCTATCATTATTTATGCCAAATGTGACAAGCTGTAATCAGGAAATGTCATATATCAATTACGGGGGCTCCTGGTCCTTTTTTACTAGTTTTTAAGCCAATTTTTTTATTTAATTCGGCTTTCAAAAACAACTCATCCGATAACATTCTTAGATAGCTCAAACTGAGCACAAATATCTTGTGAAAAATAAAATAAAAAAAATAAGTTCATCGGATCAATTTGTTTTATCTTTTTTCTTAGATTACTGAAATTGTTAAATTACTAGTTTTTCTTTAAAAAATTGGTAACAATCGTCGGATTCGGACCAATTTTTTAAATTCAATTATTCACCAGATATTTGTGCTCTGTTTAAGCTATATAAGGATTCAATCGGATGAGTCATTAGCAAAAGCTGAATAAAATAAAAAATTTTGGCTAAAAATCTAGTAAAAAAGGACCAGGAGCCCCCGTAATCGATATATGTCGAACAATTTTTCGATTTTATAAGGATTTATACAATAGATTCGAATGAAGTAAATCACCGAAATGCGAAAAATTAAATAATCCATCAAACAAAATTAAATTAAACTTGAAAAGAGTACACTTTTGAAATTCGGCGATATTTGGCATTTTCGGCGATATTAGCACATTCGGCAGTATTGGTACTGGAAGTATTTAAGGGAGTACTGGTCGAATTTGGAGACTAAGTCATGAAATTTTCAAGATTATTTCAAGACAATGTTTTTTCATGAAAATATGGACAAAAATTAGTTGATAAGAAGTCTTTTAATTCTCATTGGTAATCAGAAAATTATTTTTATCGCAATTTGAAAATAATTTCTATTGTTTTTGTCAAAATTTTGAGATTTCCGAATAATTAATTCACTGTTTCCGAACAAACAAGGAACAAAAATAAAAATTATGGACCTTGGTGCTCTGCTCCTACCCTTCAGAGACTCATTTATATTAGTTTTAATTTTATGCTGTCATAATCAAGGGAGGAGATGTATTTTGCCTCGGACCCTTAAACTAAGCCCAAAAAACAGTTTTTGCCCATTCTAGCGCCGGATGACATTTTTATCGACAAAACGGACCTTCGGTATAAGTTAAACTTATGGGAGTGGATGTCGGTTTTTGAGCTCTTATAGAGTTAATTTATGATATATAATTTACAAACGAGTATCCAGGATACTGTATCCTCCGATTTATCACAACTGTCTTAAAATTATTTTGAGGCGTGATTTGTTTCCCGCTGAAAAGTATTAAATGAAAAGTTATAAAGATTACAAAAGTTTCATTTTGCGTCGAGTACCCTTTTAAAAGATTGATAGAAACTAAAAAATTAGTCACTAGTTAAATTTCATAATTAAAAAGTTCAAATGGAAAATTATATCCGATTGGACGGCTAATTTATTCAGGATATGTATTTACTGAAGTATTCTACTCAAAATGCATGAATTTGATATGCATTTTACTGTATTTCTGAAAATTGTTTTATTATTCACTTTTGGGTTAGAGCGAAGTTTTCACGTTTCAATGCTTCATGTCATTTAGTTTCTGCCAGATGCCAGACATTCGTTGGTATCTATAAAAAATGTCTAAAATTTCACTCAAAGTATTTTTTGCAAAAAAAACACAGTGACTATAAAATTTATAGTATAAATAACGTTTATGAAAGCTAGACAGATAAATCTGTAAATAAAAATCCCCAAAAAATTTGTCGATATTGGGCAGTTTCGGCGATATCGAAAATTTTGGCGTATCCTGTTCAGAGGGAAAAAACACAAAATCAAAGAGAGAGATGTCAGTGTGATGTAGGATAGGGAATATAAGCGACAGCCTGTCGGCCAATCTGGGACGCTGATTTCTCAGTCTAGTACATTCTAATCGTTTTTGAGCTTTTTCAAATTGAACAGGATATAGCTAGCTATTCCACCAATCGATTTTCGGCCAAAATCGACCAGTTAGTTTAGATTTGTAACATATACTGATCTGTGCCAAATTTTATTCCGCGTTTTGTGGTTGGATTTTTTTATATAGGGAAAGGAATATTTTTTTTGTCAAAAAATGAAAAACGCTTGGGCGTTCGTACTGACGTCATATTTTTAAAAGTTTTTTTTAAATTATATGAAGAGATTACAATAGGTTAAAAATTTTAACTTGAAATGGAATAAAGTACCAAAATGTGTAGAAATAATTACTCCACCAAACGCAATCAAATGAAAATTCAAAAAAGGAGATATGAGAAATGTGATCTTAAAATATGACGTCATTCATGACGCCCTCAGAGTTCATGGGTGGTTCAATATCGCCGAAAGTTTATTTCTAGAAAAATCTGGAAATATTAAGCACTTACGGCCATATTGGCACTTTTGGCGATATGGGAACAGAAATAAATGTCATTCAATTTTTTTCGTTATTTCGAATAAGGGTCTTACCTTCTACTCAGAAGGCCCCGCTTCTAGCGTGGAAGAATCAAGCGTCTCTGATTGGTTTTCAGAGATTAGCCCCTTCAACATGATAGGAATAGAAGACGAAGATAAGCTCCTTTTCAAAAGTCAGTCTTTTAAAGTGGGTGACGATAATTGAAGGCTCCCAAAAATAATTTGTCTATTATGTAGCGAATTTTTCACTAAGTTTTTTAGAAATATCGAATTTTTTTGAATTTTGAGATGTAATAATACCGTTTTTAACCGTTTCCTGGAATACATTTAGTTTCTCTTTTTGCTAATTGAATTTGCCAGAAGCCAACTAAACATGGAATTCCCTTGATAAATAATCGTTGCCATAAAAATTCTTTCTCTTCGTAATAAACTGCATGATACGTCGTCAAGGATGCAAAAAATATAAAAACAAAATCTAAGTTCATATTTTTTATTTGAATAAAATCAAATTCTGGGCGTTTTTTTGTTTGAGATTTTTGTCCTCAACTGTTTAAATAGTTTCTTATTTCAATCGTAAATAGGAAATTTTAAATTAACTCGGGTAAGACGAAAGTCTAATATGCAATACAAGGCCCTGCCTTTCTATCGTTTGTCTCTATTTCCGTTTTGATCGACTTAGGTGACAGCCTAGAACTGATATTTTATAAATTGATATTTCTCGATTATAAAAATAAGCTGAAAATTGGCGCGAGAATAAAAGTATTGTTTTTCTCATTTGATCATGAACACGTGGTCATTAACCTAACGTTCATGAACCCACGTCCTTTCAAAAATAANTTTAGTGAATCGCCCCAAGATTTAAACTTATACAAAGTACAAATTGATGAAAATTTGCACAAATTGACCATCATCTTCGAAGTTTTATTCGAGAATCTTTTACAGTCCTCACTTCATAACTAGGGTTCGGACCGAGAAAAATTTGAACTTTTAAACGACTGAATTTAACTAAAACAAAATAAAAATTATAATGTAGAATTTGGAAACTAAAACAAATGTCGAAAAAAATTTGTCACATGAGAATTACGTGGGGATAATTAGGTTTTAACACTCACGAAAACTTTGAGTTTGACACATGGTTCTCTCAGTCCGAACCCTATCCATAACTCAATATTGAGGGCTTCCAAGCAAAATTTAGCTACCCAATAACAAGGTCCTATAAACTCAAAATTATAGGACCTTGGGTTGTTTTGACGATGAAAAATAACCATAGGTTTCAAAATTTGATATTAATAAAAACTTTTCATCAAGAACTTATTTTCGGCTCAGGAGCCCAAACTATATAAAGCTATTGAGCTAAACAATGTGTAATATTCCAAATATGGGCCTCAAAAACCGCAAAATCGGCTTTTTTAAAGAAAACCTCTTACAAAGATGGTGTCATTTCGAAAAAGTTTTAAGATGACATAATTGCAAGAAATCAGTTTTTGTTATATTTGTTCTAGCGGGCAGTTTTGGTCATTTGTTTAAAAGTTTCATCATCATCAAAGAAACCAGTAAAGAAACCCACAATTATCGCCAACTTTCTTCAAATTTAACAATCGGCCAGAAAACCACAACTACGGTTCAAATCTTATGTTCATGGTAAAATCTACAATGGCTTTCGCCCTTTATGAATTCGACAAAAATAATTTTTTAACCAGGCTTTTGTTTAACCATCCGTGAAATGTCTTATTTCTTGTATTTAGTAGTTATTCTCAAAATCTCAGGGCATTTCTTGTATGAAAAATGCGAAGGCAGAAATCAGTAGTACAAGTAAATATAAATTTACAAAACATTTTTTTCTTTTGATTAAATTTTTAATTTTTTAAAGCTCCAGAAAACTATTTTGACAAAAGCGATAGTAACAGGTCTGCGTAGGTATTTTGTGGTTAAGATAATCTAAAAATAATTTTCTCACCTGGGAAACTCACAGAGTTGTAGGCTTTTTCAGACCAAATATCCCTCTACTTGAAGCTCGTTTCTGATTCGTCGAGCAAGCAGTAACCTTTAAAATGTGAAAATTTTCTGGAAATACTGCATTATGTACTTTTCAAGATATTACATCAAAAACCGTTAAAATTCTCCTTTCCACGGCAATTAGTTCTTGTTAATACACTCCCTCATACTTTTCTGATGAAAAGTAAGTAAAATATCACTTTTAAGATTGTTAAGTAAAGGGCAAAATTTTCAAAAATATATAGTTTTTATTGTAGCGAATCGATTTTTTTTTCAGTAAAATTTAAGATTTCTACTTGATCTTATCTGTAATTTTTAAACGTTTTCAGAGTAAAATGTGAGATATGCTTTTGTTTGGTTTCTTGAGTTCCGATTCTTAGAACTCATATCTTTTGCTCTTACCACCCTTGAATTAGATCCAATCTTCAAGATTCTGTTTTAAGTAACATTTTGCACCGTCTAAAAAGGTACTTCGTGTTTTTTGATAAATTTAACTCCAATACGAACTTAGCTCGAAAGTGCTTGCAGTTATTAAGTGCAAAAAATTGACTTACTGATCGTCTTACATCAATTGTTTTTAGCCCGTGTACACAAACTGTGACGATTGGCACAATGGTCATTGAGCGCGCTGTGGCAGATTGGAGTCNAAAGATTTGAGTTCGAACTTTTATTTTTGAATTCGTAAAATTTTCAAAAAAATTCAAAGCATTAAAAAAATTTTACGCATTTTTCGTCCAAAATGTTTTCTGATTTTGTTTTTGAAATTTGTGAAAAAAAACGAGAAAAAAAGCCACTTTTACTTTTTTCATGTGTGTCTACATATTTTCTGACTGCTGTTTGAAAAATCATAAAATGTTTATTTGTCATTTTTTGTCGACCTTTCAAGAAATATTATCAAAAATTTCCGTAAATCAAGTTCAAAAATTTTTATTAGTGGTTTTTTGAAATTTCTATGGAAAATCAGGCCGAATTTTCGGATAAAAGCATTTTCGAACAAAAAGTTGCAACTTTTGCGCTTACTTCGTATAATCTGATTTTCTTCAGATCGATTATTTTTTACTTTATAAATCGTCTTTTGAAAAAACACTTGAAAAACGCGCGTTTGCTATCGAAGGTGTCTAAATTACAGTACAATTTATTTTCTGTTATTTATTAATAAAAAGCCTTAAAAACGGTTTTGACGACCAGTAAAAATTTCTTTAACTTAATTTTATACGATTTCTACGTCAAAACCTAAAATTTAAATTTTTGAAAAAGACGAAAAAAACGTAATTTTAGCGAAATTTTCGAAAGAAATATTTTTCTTCATGAGTTTAATTTATAAAATTTTAAGCGGTGGTTGCGTCGGCTCACCAATTTGGCAAGTTTGTGTGTGATTAATTTCTTTTAATTCTAGAAAAAAAAAGTGCTTCAATGGATTTCTGACAAACCGTAGTTTACTTGCAAAAATTATGATTCAGAGTATAAACAAGAGCGAAGAAACAAAACGAGAACATATTCGAATAAAGTTAAAGTATATATTCTCAATATTTTCAGCTAATGATTCCTGAAAAATAAGTTTGAAAATGTTTGAACAAGAAAGGAGGAAATTTTCAAAATATTTCCAAATAGTTTCGATCAAAAATCACAAACGCATGTCATATGATTTTTTAAATTGATTTTTAAATTGATTTGAATAAATAATTGAAAAAAAAATTTCACAAAAAATAAGGAATTTGTTTATATACAGGGTGTAAGGTTTTTCCCTTCTTTTTTCCAAACTGGTTACACTTGATTTCCGCCGTTTTGATTGGTTGAATTTGAGAAAACTCTTCTGACAACCAATCAAAACGGCGGAAATCAAGTGTAACCAGTTTGGAAAAAAGAAGGTAAAAACCTTACACCCTGTATATATATTCGGAACTTTTTTCAAAAATTTCTCATAATTTGTCGAACTTGAAAACTTTAATTTGAACTCAAAATTTTCTTAAAAAGCAATAATTCGAAAATTCTGTAGTTATAAAAGCTGCCTGGATTATAAAACATAACTTTGATGGTATATATTGACAAGAAGATATAAACCCAGTAAAAAGTTCTTCATCAAGAGCCCATATCCGTATTTGTCAAAATGCACCGAGGCCCTTAAGGGAGTGGGTGACGATATTGAAGGTTTGACGATTTGAAGGTTCTGAGCAAGACTTTCTTATTAGTCTATTTTGTAGAAAATTTTCTACTGAGTTTTTTAAGTCATAAAATTTTTGCTGATTTTGATATTTTTTGAAAAAATAATCGTTTTTTAGGAGGTTCATAATAAAATGTGAATTAAAGCGGCTTTGAAATTAAATAAAGCAAGTTCGACTTACATTTTTTCCTAGCTTGTTAATTTTAGAAGTGAACACATGCTTTTCTCAGAAATGCTCAAAAAGTTTAAAATTCACATTCGCATCGATTTTTGTACAAAATATTTTCCAAATTTTCAATAAAACCGGAAATTCACAAGCATTTTTCCAGACCCCATTACAAAAATTCAAAAAGTTGGCCCGAAAGAATTTCAAGCCAGGCTTTGTCATTGTCGGCAATTTGCGCACTAAAATTATTTTAGCTAAAAATTGTTAAATTGCGTTTTTTCGGTTCTAATGGCTAATTCGGCCGGCGATATCCCTTTATCACTTTTTGGTTAGAATGCGTAACCACTACTCCTTTTAACGTGTGATTTTAACGTTGTGGCTACGCATTCTAACCAAAAAGTCATAAAGGGAATCCCTTTAAGGGGGAATCCCTTTAAGGGATATATCATATACTTTCCCCAACCTAAGTCCATCCTAAAAATGCTTGCTATCTCTATAGCGCGTGTTCGAATACCACTGATTGTTGTCTTAGTGATTGATTGAGTGATTACACACCGATCAACTTTTGCGGTCCCAATATCAAGCACCTTTCCTATAATCATGCTCAAGGTCATCACTCAAGTTCGATCATGCGATAGAGATAACAAGCATTTTAAGATGAACTTAGGTTCGGAAAAGGATATAGCCTATATCATAGGGCTTCCCGGAAAAGCTTTCCCCTGTATTTGTCATTATTGGCCAGTTTCACGATGACCCAAAATTAAGGGAATAATTGACAGCCAATTATCGGCCGACATGTTTAAATATATTAATTCAAACTACAACAAGATGAAGAAACCGATCTTCCAGCCGTATTTTATCTACTAAATAATTTTTTCAAATTATCGAAACGAAATACCACTGAATTAAGGTAAGTATAGGTGTAATTTTTTAATACGTGTAGTTAAATCAATAAAAAACGTTTTCTGACTTGTGAAAAACTTGCATGAATCGGTGAACAACCGTACTATACTACATCATGACACAAGTTTAAACAAAATTGAAGACAAAATTACTTAATTTTTATAAATAATCTGAAAAGCAAACATTTCGGATTTTAAATGCTTATAACTTTTATTTAACATTTGAGCTTTTAAAAACGACTAATCTGATGTAGGTGATCTGCAAAATTATAGGTGACATTATAGCCTATAATTTATAGGTCGTTTTAAATAAAACAAACAATGTTGAAACTCAATTTTTTATTATTTAAAAAAAAAAATTCTAATTTTTTAACAAAAATACTTTCAATTTTTTAACAAAAATAGTTTCAATATTTTGAATTATCGAAAGTTCACAAGCATATTTAAAGACCCCTAGAAAAAATTACGAAAAAATGACTCGTACAGATATTTAAGGAGGTGTAAGATTTTAGTGAGCCTCCCAAATTAGTTTTTGGGTGACCTACTAACCACCATCTTCCGTAGGTTTTATTAACTGATGTTTTGATTGGTACTTAAAACTTAAAAAACAGCTTGATTAACGTCACTAAATCTTTTAATCGGACCATCAAAAAATTAAATAAATGGTCCGATTTGACCCAATTTTTTTTTAAATTTTTCTCTGTTGGGTCATTTTGAGCTATTTGAGAACTAAAACAAATGAGTCTTTTCCAAAAGCCGAAATGTAAACAATGTAAAAAGATAAAGTGGAAGCTTTGAACCTCGAGAGCTGAAAACAGTTCATCAGGTGAACTTCACCAGGTACTATTAACCAATTTGCGCTGAGACGCTATGCAAGCACTTTTCTGTTCACAAAATTCTAGCGCTAAAATTAGTTTGACATAAAGCTGTTATCGGGTTTTTTCGACCTCCTCGGTAGGTCGTTAGGAAGTTATATTTTCTGTTGTTTTTTGAGACATTGTAATATTTTGAGATTAAAAATTTTGAAAAAAAGTTTCAATTTTTCTGAGTAATTTTCTAAGAAAAAGATTAAAACCTAATTTTCGACCAAAAAAACTCAAAATATCAAAAGGTGGTAAGCAGATTTTCTTCTCGCCATCATCTAAGCTTCAATTTCATGTTTTTCTCAATTGGATAGCTCAACATTTTTTTTCGGCATTTTCACTTCCGGTTTAGTAAAAGCCAATTTTCTAGAATTCAGCAAAAAAATCAAAAATTTACTTCCTCTTTAATTACCGGAACATATTATTCCTTCTTTTGTCAAATTTATACTGCATTCTGAAATTAAACCTAGGAGAAGATGCAATTTGAAGAACGAAATCCTTGAAATTAGGTTTTGGGCAGTTCTAGAAAAAATCAGACCGAAATTCAAAAATCCTTGCGCGTCGATTTCCAAAGAAATATTATTTTTGAAGACAACTGTGTGCTAGTACACGAGATATGTATCACGAGATATGCTGAGCCTTGCTTTTCAAACTATATTTTATAGAACTAAAATAGAGATTCTAGAATTTGAAATTTTGGATGCAAAACCTTTCTTATGTAAAATAAATTGAAATTACGACTGTCTTGGGCTTTTTGTTAATTACGTCCAAAGTTGAGCCGATCTAGTGCCTTGGCGGAAATTTTTTTTATGCTCACATCTGTTAATTTTTAGAAGGCAACCAAATAAGGTTACTTCAGTGAAATATAAATAAAGCCTTTATTTATCAAACAATATATTGAGTCCCTACAATCTCCTTGATAAAACTATTGATCTCCGGACGGTTTCCCGTTTTCTTGCGTTTTAGAAAGTCATGTTAGAGACAAACTATAATTATGATACTTGTGTCATTTTGTTGTAGAAATTAAGTACCTTATTTATTATAAAGTTCAATAGAAAGTAACTTGGTTTGGAGTAAAGGCCTTTTCTATGCATGAATTATAACCTTTTCCCAACCTAAGACCATCTTAAAAATGCTTACTATCTCTATAGCGCGTGTTCGAATTCCACTAATGATCTCTTAATGATTGCTTGAGTGATTACACACCGATCGACTTTGGCGGTCCCAATATCAAGCACGCTGGTCATTTTAAGACACAGGATTTTTTTTGTTCTTCAAAATTTTTTCAAAAAAAATCGATTTTTGGTCAATTTTTTGTGATTTCACAGGTCGTCTGGAATGCAGTTCTAGCGAAGCCGTATGAAGTGCTAGGAAGCTCATTTTTTGGCCAGTGAAAATTAAGCGTTTTTCGGTTAGCCGTTATGTTGATTGAGGGTCGGTGACCAATATTTGACCTCTAATGACCGGTCAAAGTCAAAGGTTAATCTCAAATTCATCGTATAGACTTGAAAGTACCCCCAAAAGTATTGGAAGAGTCGACTTTTTGATAAGCGTATTATAAACTATGGGTCAATTATATACTGTTAGGTCGCTAGAGTGCGAAAACTGGTCAACACTCAAGGTCAATCTTAAGTCCAGTTTTGCCTCTGTCACTCAAAAAACATTTTACTTTATTCGCACAATCTGAAGATAAAACAGCAAACCCTTTATATATGCAAACTAGATACTTGTAACGTAATTAATCAATTCCAATGTACCTGTAATAAGTCGTACGTTGTGCGTACTAAACGAGTTCTTCGAATTCGGGCCGAAGAACATCGTCGATGTTACATCGAACATTTTTTCGTGCCAAAAAGACCTACTACCACATTCATCGGTGCCCTGTTTATGTTACAGTAACATTTTTACTACTTGAGTATGAAACAATCCACATACCTCCTAAATCTGGTGCTCATTTCAAAACCAAAGTTAGGGATAAATTATATAATTCTGTTAAAACAAAGTTTTTTCGACTAGTTTTGCTATTTATTTTAGCATAATCATGAATGTGAATTTGAACAGCAACAAAAATAAGGACGAAAAGATTCAGCGAAAATAATTCTTAATTTGGTGAAATTAGGTTTTTTGAGCGCTAATCGAAAGTGCGGCGAAATAAATAAAGTGGGCTGAAATTTTTAAAAAAAACTGGCCCACATCAGAATAAGGTAAAGTAGCGGTGACTATTTTGCCTCGTTAAGATCCGTATGAACAATGCCTCCGGTTTTCCGGCGTTCAAAATAGTGTTTTAAAACCTCTCTGCAATACGCTGAAGTGTCCAAAGTAAAACTTATCTTCTTATTTTCTGCCTGCGCCCTAACGCCTTGTTTAAGCAAAAATTTTCTCTCTCGAAATTACCGGAGGCGTTCCAAATAATTTGGACAAACTATGTATATGATTAGGTATATTACCCTTAGCAGATCGAGAAATTTCTGTGGCTTTGGCTCTAGTTTCTGATTTTCTACCAGTCATGCACTACGTAATTACTCAAACAAAGGCATTTAAAAGTGATAAATGCAATTGTTTGTGTCAATTTCGTGGCTTTTGGTGGTTGGCTCAGGGAAATAAGTTTGACAATTGTATGCCTTATACGCTAATCTTATGTGAAAATTGGGTAAAAATAACTTTGATCTTTTTAATTCAATTGCTGCACATGATAATCTAAGATTTGGCAGTATACGGTAATGGCAAAGTGTATAAGTTATGTCGCAGGCTTTGTGTTTACGGACCGATTTTTGTAAAAAATTTCAAGAAATGTGCTTTCGATTCAATTTTAATGGGTTATCGCGTTTTGAGAAAATCGCTTGAGATATGTTACTCCATAATTCGTGTAAAAGTATTTCAATGAGTAGAACAAGAATTTGAGAATGAGTGTTAGATAGTGAAAATGGTACTCTATGAGATTCACTTTTGGATATTGTGGCTTTTTTGTAGTTCGTGGAATAGTTTTGCGGTCCGTTTTTTCTACTGGTGCCGAAATTGAAAGAGTTGTCCTCAGATTAAATGCAACTGTGATAGAAGAACGGTTAACTCCGCACGGCGTTCATTTTTTCATATGAGAAATTTAACACCGTTTGTCCCATTTGTTGATATTGGTTCAAGAATAGTTTGAAATGAATACTTTTTTGGCTACAAATACAGTCGTCGACGTATCTGAGCCCCCATTGAATATGACACTTGGCGTTCGAGTTGGCCACTACTGTGCGGCTCGAAGCACACAGAAAAGGTCAGCAATAGAGAACTAATGGGGTGGACCCCATTTTATACTCCCTTGTTTCTGAGCAAAACGTGCATTTGACAGTGAATAATGTTAAAGCTGTTGAGACAACCATGTAAACAATGTTCCGAACATTTATCACGCGTAGGTAATGGAAGGAGGTCCCCTGTCTCTACTGGATTTTTTCAGAAAAATATACAGTGGGGTCCTTATACAAACTTCATTTAGGAATGAAAGTTGACTGTACGAGTATTATTTATGTTCGGGAATAAGGAATTAGCCGTCAAAAGTTTGAAAATTTATGAATTGCGAGTCAAAAATAGGCTGCACTTTCAAAAACATCAGTTTTGAATGCAACTTGGTAGTTGATAGCGTAGGTGCAAGTGTTTTTCGAAGGGGGACAATAATTGTTAATATAATTTTTCCTGCACTTAGTGTCAACTGTCACAAGGCAGTCCTATAGGTTCTTAATGGGTGGTTTCTCTTTATGATCTTTAATCGTACCGGGTATAACGTAGAAATACTGTTTGGGTTTTAGTGAAAGTTTTGACTTGTTACTTAAACTTGGATTTATTTGTTTTTGAGAAGCATTTAAAAATCTTCCATAGTTTGATACAAGCTTAAAATATTCAATTTTGAAAAAATCACTATGTTTTTAATAAATGTTTATGTTTAGACCAATAGATACTTTTTTTGTAAATAAGGCAAACGTTTTTTTTGGATTTATCGCACTTTAAAATAATTAAATCTGAATTTTCGCTTTTATACTTAAGAAATTATACAATCCTGAGTCCTTAGTAGAGCAATGACTAAGTGTGAAAGACCAGTTGAGCGTGATGTTGCACGCGTAAATTTTCGATAGAATAAGTGTCCGTACGATGCTTTTATTTTTACGTGCTTCAGACTTTTAATTTTATTAAAAGCCCGTCTAAAAATTCAAAAAGGTTTTGATCCTTCATTTTCTAACATACCCCCCTATGGGTTATTTGCGGCCTAATTCTAATAAGCTATATTCAGATGGAACTTCTACGTTAGTCCAAATTAAATATAAATTCCGTTTTTGAGAATACGGGTTTCAATAGTTAACATTAGCTAATTTGGTTCCTAAGAAGTATCAAATTTATCGTTTTCGTTTTTGACGTGGATCGATAGATTATTGAGCCTTAAATAGCGGGAGGGAGATTCAGAATTTTGGACAAGAAATGCGAAAAAGGTACGTGTTTTTGTAAGAAAAAGCTTTGTGTTCTGCTCGAGTTCAATTAATTCTGCGACTCCAAGTGGCTCTCTTGTGGGTCAATCTAGTTCGAGTTGTTACGGTCAGAGTGCGGCAAAAGGCCGGGTATAAACATGTGAAAGTGATAATTCTGTTCATTTCTTGCAACTTTTAGTGTCCTGAAGGATGGATTTTGATCCGAAATATGAAAAATAAATTCATCCGAATTTAAATTATATAAAATTATTCATGGACCACTTAAATACTGCAGAAAAATTTTCAAAACTTACGCCGATTTGTGTAGAGCCGAAGCATTCTTTATTCGAATGCATCGACCTTCATTTAATGATCAAAAAGATCATAAAACTTTTGCAATATTCTAAATTGTGGGCCAAAAAATTAAAACTTTTTTCTGCCCACAAAATCTTTTGAGAATTTCTAGATTTCAATTTTTGAAGTCTTGAAACTTACTTTAATTATATCTCAAAAACCTGAAAGATGCTCACGCGAAACGTTGTTCAATAAATTATAAAAAAATTCTGAAGATGATTTGATAAAATTGAAAGCTTAATAAAAAATGTAGTTTTTCTATTAAAAATATAATAATTTATCTCGCAAACTCCTTTACACTTCACTTTAGACGCGTTTTTTTATCACTATCGGTTTTACTATGGCTCCTGGTTCTCCCGGTCCGAACCCTATAAACTCTATAGTATAGAGCCTTCAAAGCTTCGATTTTTATTTTTGGATGAAAACTCTCTTACTTTTTTTGAAATGGTTGACTGTTTTAATGATTCTAAGGTGCGTAATACGTACCAGTTGAGAACTCCTAATGATATGCTCGGTGTGCAAAAAAGTTTATTTTACATATAATTAATTTAACTTCAAGGAGGACACTTTGGCACAACAGGTAATTACTTCCAGATTGATCATTCATTAAATTATACAATCGGAAGACGTAAAATACTTTAAAAAAAATTTATTAACTTTTACTAAAATAAGTTTATCATTAAATTTTCATTTTCTTAGAACTTGCAGTTAGACCGTACAATCAAATTATTCAAGTGCTAATTTCTAAAACAATACAAGAGGCCGATATCGCCAAATTTGCCAATATCGTCGTATAAAACCTACGCAGTTTCACGATTTTTAGCTAAATTGAGGTTGAGGTTTTTATAAGATATAAGTTCAAGGGCTTCATAAATGACGTCATATATAACAAGATTCAATATTTCAAATCTACTATTTTCGATTTGTATTTGATTGAGTCTTGTGGAGTGCGTTATTTTAGGATTTTACTTGAACATATTCTTAAACTCCTTAAAATTTGAAAGCTTTTCAAATAATAACGTCAGTCGGAACACCCACGCGTTATTAATTTTTGATCGAAAAAATTTATTTTTGTCCCCATATCGCCGAAAGTGTCAATAGCGCCAAAATTGCTAAATATCGCTGAATTTTTTTGGAGAAAAACCTTCGGCCATATTTGCCCCCCTGTATTCCAGTTAGAGCAAATTTTACAAAATGTTCTCGTGAGCTAGCTTTTTGAAAGGTTTGAAAAAATTTAATATTTAAGGGGGAAGGGATAGTTTTTCCAACGAATTATTGTCTGAAAACAGCTTCACGTTATGTCAATTTCAACATAGAAGGTTAACATAGACCATGCCGATTTCAAAGCCATATGTCAAAATAAACTCTTATCTATAGGATAGGGATATATTTATAACGATTTCAAAAACCACTGTTTCATACATTTATCAAAACTGATTGAGTACCACGTTCACCATGGTGCACCACATGCACTTTTATCAAAAATTAGAGACAAGAAAAAAAAATAAAAAATACATACACTACTAGCTCAAACGTGTTTAGAGGTACTGACAGTGAGTTTTTTTTTGTCAAGATGCTTGGTTTTTGTCATTGAAGACGAATCATTTATACATTTTGTTGATTTATTTTGATTCAGATTATTTTTTATATACAGTAGAACACAAAAATCAGCAAACATTTTCAAATTTTTTGTTATACAAGGAGAGGCCCAAAGTCGCCGATAGTTTTTTAGCAACAAAAAAATCGGCGATGTTGGACATTTTTGGCGATATTTGCGCTATCTGAATATTTTCGACCATAAATTTTATTTTTGCGTAGGTGTTCATCTAATTTTTAAAAAATACAGAAAATTTCACGGCCAAATGTCATTTAAAATTTTTTTGAAAAAAATTCTCGAAATATAAACTTTCACAAACACTTGGCGGATTTGGTTAACAAACTGTATAAAGATTTGTTTGATTATAAATAAATTTGAATTTATAAGTTATAAATAGGATGCGCAGCGGGAAAATTTTTATCTTTTGACATTTTTGTAATACCCATTTGGTAGCACCGAAAAAAATAATCTTGAGCAGATTGCAAGGGGTGGAGGAATAAAAAAAATTTAATCCCAAAAAAATGTTTATCAACGGTTTTAGTTGAACTTAATCAGTACGTAGGGTTCCCGCTGCGCACCCGACTTAAATAAGGCTAAATATTCCAGAACCCCAAATATAAGCATTGGAGACCATAAAAACATAATTCATTATTTGGGTTAATTTTTAACGTTCCATCAATTCAAAGTTGCAGCTGAAAATCGATTCATGTGTTTCGGAATAAAATTTATAATTATAAATAACGAATGAGACTTTTTCTGAACTTTTTTCGAACAAAACACAACATACGCAATAAACTATTAAACAAGAAAAAAAGCCCCTCTTTTAAAATTTGACGGCTCACTGAAAAGTAAATATTCGGTAGTTTGTAATGAAAATATTTCTCTTTTGGAACAAATATTCATAATCATCAATTCGAACAAGACAGCTAATCATACCGACCAGCTAAACTATCACCAATGACGATTTTTGTTTTGTCGAAAGAATTGTCGGTTGATTATGATCCTTCCGGAGTTTAACTATTTTATCAGTTTTTACAGCGTTATTTGCAATTTGTATTATTTCTAGTGCTTATGACGGGTATTGTCTCAGACGTTTAATCCGCAGTAAATGTTTGGAAACTTTCAACTTAAACTCTCAATTTTAGGGGGAAAATTTTTTCCGTACAACATTTTTCTAACAAAACATTTTTTAAAACAAGGTTTTTTAACACAAATTTTTTTAACAAAAAACATTAATAACCCATAAAAATATTTTCTTGGTTAAAAAATAAGTTTTTTGTTAATAAATGTCTTAATTGTTAAAATTTTTTTGGTTTAGCGAGATATATTATATTGATTTTAAATTAGTAAAACCTACATTTTTTAACAAGCTTTTGAATTTATAAATTAATCTCCAGGTAATGTGTTACAAGTAAAAACTTTTTGAAGTTGAATTTTAGCAAGTATTTCGTCAGCTTTAATTATTGCTAAAAATGTATTTTATTAACAAATAGTTTTTTTAAATAAATTTCATAGTGAATAATGTTTTGTTAATTTAATTTATTGAAAAAATATTGTGGCAATTATACTTTGTTACCATTGATACAAGGACCTTTCGTCCTGTGTGTAAAACGCGCCTTTGCAGAGGGTCTTTAGTTAAATGTCGACTCTGAATCATCGGATTTTTGAAAATTTGACTAGGTCGGATCAGGTTGATTTTTTCCTAAAATGTNAACTTTTTGGTCAGGTCGATTATAATAAATTGATCAATTTATAATATAATTAACATAGAAACAAAATTTTTCAAATTTTTTCGCTGGTCGACAATTTTTTCCGGGTCGCGTCGACCCAACCTGACCCCACCCGACCTGCGTTCCAAGTCACAAATTTTGACCCGTCAACCCGGAAAAATCCGATCCCTGTCAGATATGGTTTCCTAAAAATTAAACAGAAATCAAGATTGTTTAGTCTCGAATAAATTGAATTAATTATCCACATTAAAAACCGTAATTGGTATTTTATAAATAATGAATAATCAGAATACACTGTTGCGCATGTTAAGTTGTGTATTTTTTCTTTATCTGTATGGACTGATAACATAATATGGGACTTTGAAAGTATCCTCAAAAAGTTAGTCCGTTTAAGGAAGTAGATGACGCGAATTTGGATGTTTGAAACAGTCTGCTGAAATTAAGGATACAATGTTACGTATATCCCTTTAACACCTTTTGCTTAGTCTAGGATGTGCGCGCTGAGGGAGGCCTCACACTCCTAAGCCCCTCCTAGCTACTCATTAGGCCGCTTTTCAGCCCGCACATCCTAGATTAAGCAAAAGGATATCCTTTTCGGAACGGAACTCCATCTCAAAAACGCTCACTATCTCTACAGCGCGTGTTCGAATCCCACTGATGTTGTCTAAGTGATTGTACACCAATAAAATTTAGCAGTTCCATTATCAAGACCCTTGCCCATAATCATATTCATTATAATCAGTAAGACAACATTAGTGGGATTCGAACACGCGCTAAAGAGATAGTAAGTGTTTTGAGATAGGGCTCCGTTCCGAAAAGGATATGTTTGTAGCCCAGTAATTTTTTTAAACTATATCAAATAAGCTACAATTTTGTCAAATTGTTCTTAAAATTAGTCCCTCGAACTCGATTGGTTAAATAAATAGAATTTTTGAACCATTTTTTGTAGTATTTTTTAAAACGCCTCGGCATGTTTTTATTATTTGCAGGCCTAGAGGTGGTAGGAAATAGATACGATTTTTTCAAATTTTGTCCGTAACTCTCAAATTTAAATTTTCGGAAACCAGCATTTATATCATATCATTTATAGCATATTATATCATATAAATTTATATGTGCTAATTTTTAAAGATAAAATTTTAGAACTTGATAAAAAAAATATTAAAATTGAGATTCAATTTGAAAACACTGAGTTCTTTCGTTAGGTAAAATGGTTTGAGTCTGATTTTTAAAATCAAAATTTTCATTCATTATAATGATAAATCATTAAAGCATTTGTTTCCCCCGTGAACTACCTCCTTAAATGCGAAAAATATACGATTAAATTTAACCTTTCGCAACTGTAATCTTGCGTTTTTATTCAACGTGCGTAAATCGTATGTTTTAAAATTACTGCTAAGTGTATTTTGCAAATCTTGCTATAATCCATAATATAATTTTTTTGTTTTTTGTGCAAAATTAAGGTTATAAACCTCTTGGCCATCAAAAAGTTATCACTTGGATGATTCAAATTTTTATTTGTTTAATTCCCCACGGTCTAAGTTTTTTGCGCGCTTATTTAGTCCGAAACTACATGTATCCCCAATCTACACTTTTGTTAATATCCCGGCCCTGATACGGAAACGAAGTGTGTTTTTAAGTAGTAGGGCCGTGATATTAACAAAAGTGTGAATAGGAGGTATGGAGATAAAAATTTGCAAGCCAAATTTTGCAGATCATTTTTTGCAAAAAAATCACTAGTTTAAAATTTGGTGATCCTTATTTTCATATCTTATTTATTTATTTGAAAAATTGTATTTTATAGTCCTGTAATAAGAAATTTAACAAGAGACAATAACTTGTATTTTTTCTGGCTATTTTCGAAGAATTATCTAAAATGCGTACATGTACCTGGTATATAAATCTACATAATATTTAAATGCATATAAATATAAATATACATGTATATACATGTTTATATAAATGTCAGATTCGTTTTTTGACTTTTCATGGTTACAACCCTTTTACGGTTTCTTTCGAATAGATTTTGATTCGTCGGAATTGGCTAAATACTTGTTTTTTTGAATTGATGGTGTGAACATTGTTCACTGAAGTTCAGTGACTGAACAACTGTACTTTGTTCAGTAAATAAATAAAGCTGTTCATTTTGAATGACTTTCTTGCAATTAGTTAATTTTTCATAGATTATTTAAAGCTAGAAAACTTCGAACCCCTCAAAAACTTGTGATAAAATTGGGTTATAAATCTAGCCTCAGTTTTGCAAAATTAAATATATTGATTAATTTTGCGAAACTGAGGCCAGATTTATCAAATTGCTTTCCTACCCAATTTCTGTGCGAATGTAAAAATGGAAAATTCGAAACGTCAATAAAAACTATTTTTTAATAAAAAAAGTATAATATTTCATATCTCAAAAATCCTCAAATTTAGGGAATGTCTAATTACTATACCATTTCGGATCATTTTTGTCCTATTTTGCCCTCGAACTATTCTCGTTCATTAAAATAGGGTCAAACTTTTTGTTTTTTATGGAATATCTTTTAATGAAAATATACTTAAAAGATCGAAATCGCTTCAGTAATATATACATTACAGGACCTTTTGCGAACTCCGTAGAAAAACTGAAAATTGGATTATTTTAAACCAAAGTTACTTGGAGGTTCTGATAACTGGACAAACCTCAATCTGGTTTTGCTACCTGCTTATCAATAAATAAAATTAGTATCGTGATTTTGTTTGGTTGTATGTTAGACGCGTAAAGTTGCGTTAAAAAAATTCTAGAATTAAAGTTGAATAATAAAAATTAGCGTATTTTAGTCGCTAGCAACCAATTTGCAACGCTACGAGTTGAATAAAGAAAATTTATTTTCATGAAAATCGGCATTTCCTCAGGGAAAATCTCGGTTTAAAGTTTCATGATTAAAAATGTATCAAAAGTTCAAAATAAACTATATTATTTGAACGATAAGAACACATAAGGTTTAAGTCCTGAATTGAAGCGTGATTTGTTGGCCAATCAGCACGAAGAGACTCAAGAAAACTGAAGACTCAACAACATTAATTTTGTATAGGCCCCTATTCAATATTATACGTTCCTTGACTTTAATGGAAGAAAAGTCTTATTTTTTTTGTAGATTAGCCTCAATTATGTTTAAGAGAGATTTGAAATTTTTGCAAAAATAAGTAGTGTAATTCCCCTCCCCCAAAAAAAACGAACAAATAATTCATGGCAAATAGTTAGAGCGTTCACTTGGTCGACGATGAACCCATTATGTATAGTGGTCGAAAAAATGTTTGAAGTTGATTTGGCTCTGCACAGCCGTACGAGCGGCTGAAAGTTAACTTAAGGGGGTCGGTGCATTTTGACAGATACGAAGCTTTTCTGGATTTAGATTATTCAGTTAGTTTGAAATTGATTACTTACCGATAACTTGAAAAATCTCGAAGTGCTATTAAACTACTAAACGCGTAGGCAAAAAAATATGGATTTGTTTAAAAAAGTAGGCGTGCTATATAAAAAGTTCAAAAAAATACCCCAGTCGTATACCCCCTTAAGAAGTAATCTCCTTAAAACTTCACACAGAATGGCTTCCTTGGATTTTTCTCAATGTTGTGCTATATTGATAATAGAAAATGCTTCATTGCTCACCCTGGGTTCATCCATTCTAGTGCTATATCATTTACTTTCTACTAAAAGATTGTTTTTGTTCTTGTCGAACATTGTGGGGGTAAAAATTTGAAATATTTGAAAGATCAAGTATACTTGCTTTTAGTACATATATATATTGTACACATATATATTGTATTTTAGACTTGAAATTAATCGAATTGTGTTCGGCATGTTACAAGTTTTTATGTGAGATAGAATGTATTCATGAAATCCTTAGGATTTTCTAATAGCAACCTTCAAGTTTTTTGTCAAAGTTTTCTATTGGTTATAGTTTTTTTCTTTATTACTTGTGAATTTACAGTTGGAATCCAACTGTTGGATATAGAATTTGTTCAAGATTATTTCCTGGTGTAATGAATAAATATTTTGAATTGGTCATGCTTTTTGAGGGGCAGTGTCGACCAATTCACTTACAATTTATATAAAATTTAACCGGCCAAAAATGATGTTTGTCTCGCGGTTTGTCAAAAATACTTTCCCACTAGAGGGCTCAAAATGTTAGTTTAACATGAATATCACAGTTTGAATTTTATAAAAGTTCTTTTGAGAGTACTTGCAAGTCTATTTGATGAAAATTGAACTTGAACTTTGACAGGTTATTTAAGGTCAAATATTGGTCGCCGACCCTCAATCGACAAAAATGATAACCGAAAAACGCTTAATTTTCACTGGCCCAAAAATTAGCTTTATAGCTTTGCATATGGCTTCTCCAGACCCGGGTTGGGGACTACCTGTAAAATCTCAAAAAAATTACCGAAAATTTTTGAAAATTTTAAAAGAAAAAAAAATCCTACGTCTTAAAATGACCAGAAAAAAATTCTCTACAAGATACATATGTAGCTTAAAAACATCCAAACCCATTTTTGAGTTTTTGAAATTCCTTATTTCAAATCGTCATATCGAAGTTTATACTTACGTGTCCCGTGGAACTTTGACGTCAGAAACCTAAAGAATCGTGTAATTTTATTGGTCAATACAAATTAACTCTTGTGTATACATCAAATCACACGATTCTTTATGTATCTGACGTGAAAGTTCTACGGGGCACGTAAGTACAATCTCCGATATTTTATGTTTTTTAATAAAAATGGACTTCAGTATAAATCTGAATTCTTCTAAAAATTTTTACAAAAACTATCAAATAAGATGATATTACTATGATGTGCGTGTATAAGAACACCCTCTATAAGGAAAATAAAACAAAAATTTGGGTATTTAATCTGCAAAAAAAATTGAATCTTTTTATTAAAATTTTCACATAATCTGCTCCTTAAAAATAAAAAAGAACTATTTTTGATGACAAGATCCAAGGCAAATTTCAAGTTCATCGTAGAAGCTTGTAAGTATCCTCAAAATAATCGGAAGGGTCGACTTTTTGATGAAAATATTAGCAACTATAAAATCTCACTGTGAAATGTAACTATTTTTGCTCTCTAGTGACTTTTAAGTACATAATTGACCCATAGTTGCTAATATTTGTATCAGAAAGTCGACTCTTTCGATTATTTTGAAGTCACTTACAAGTCGATAATATGTAGTCTGAAATTTACGGTAATTTTATATACGGTATACCGCGGTACACAATTCACGTTTGCCTGAAAAGTTCTCAAATTACATAAAAAACCCTTATTTCCTAATTTGAAGGTAACGCCATGGTTTTTGGACTTAAATGTAATAGGAAAAAATCTTCAAAACTTTTAAAGAACCACTTCATTTTTTTCAAAAGTTGATTGAAGTAATTTTCGAAAAAACAAAAGTTCTACTTTTACCAACTACTTTTGCAAAAAATAAGTACTGTAAGACAGTAAAAATTTTCGTAAAAAAAACGCACAAACGTCAATTATCCGAATAGTTGATTGATCACTTTTTGAATTGTCATTCATAAATGATAAAGGGTCCTAAATTGCGATTAAAGGCCATCTGGTCACGGATGACCAGAAAGACACTACGGGAGTTAAGTTTCCGTGTGTCAACTGATGGTCGCGCGATTTATAAAACTCATTCCTATCGATGAAATTTACAACACTTGGTTGTGCAACCGGTTAGTGCCATTTGACACCCAATTTAAAGAAAAATTATTCTTGCAAAATATTCTCAATAAAATGTCGGGTGTTATAACATTGCGGATGTTATAGGCGTCCTTTCTTTTGATAGTCAGGACATTTTTTCTTATCAAAACGCAATTAAAGGTCAATTTTTACCTCAAAAACTTGTTTTTCTCTATTTTTGTCCATTTTTGACCATTTTTCCCAAAAATATCTTTTTATTAATGAAAAAATGACCTCCGAAACTTTGGCTTATGTTTTCAGCTCTTCACCGTTATTTTCAGGAAATAAGGACAATATGGCACCAAAAGTTAAGGACAATATGACAAAATCTCAGCTGTCATAGACGAAAATCACAGTATTATTATTCCATAGATTTCCAGGTTTCAAAATACATTAAACCTGAAAATAAGAAGAAATGACAAAAAATATGGCGGTTAGTTTTATAACTCAAAAAACAAAATAAATACAATTATCATTATGGAGATATATTTCTGCTTTATTTATACAAAATAAAAGTTCAAATCTCCGAAAAATGTAATTGTTGGTGGAAAACATTAAAATTGGGCAAGTAGTTTTATTTATAATGTCTTGCGGGTTATACGTAGGGTTGCACATGAAGGAGCTAAAATCTAGAGTACACATCAAAAAATTCATTCAAGGCATTCTCGACTGTAAAGGCATGACAAAATACAAATTAAAAATCGTCATTTGGCGGTCAAATATTGCTGTTAAAAGTTTCTATTTCTGATTTAAATTGGAATTTTTTTTAAAAAAATATTAATTATTAATATTTTCATCACCGGAAACTTTTTCATAATCAAGAGTGGATATTATGAGGAAGAAAATTTCAAAATAATCAAGGAAAAAAATTAGTTAAGTGCATTTTTATATTTTTTCTCACAGTTTTTGTCAAATTGGGGTTTTGGGAATTTTAAAGACGAAAACTTTTTTTTATAAAAATGCAAAATTTTTATAAATTTCTAAATTTTACCTTAGAAATATATTTTTATAATTTATTCTACCTTAGAACTTCGTTTTTTGTTTGAGTTAAAACTCCTTGTTTAATACTCCAAGTTACACCGTGCGCAACCCTAGTTATATGATGAATCATTGATGATGTATATATGATGGGTTACCATGATGACCGGATTAGCTCAAACCAACATTTGGTTTTTAGTCATATTATTTGGTGTTTAAAAGTTTGGCCGAAAGTGCGCATTTTGCCTAAAAACAATTTTACGTTTTAAATACAAAATACTTCCGATGTCCGTTTATCTGGAAATTTTTGGCAAAAAAACTTTGGGACCAACCCCTCACATATCCTGAGTGTTCGAAAGATGCAAACGTCACAACCAATCAAAAACTTGCATTCACAAATAAGCCAATGATAATAAATAAAATTTGAGAAGCTGGTCACCAAGGGGTGAGGGGTCAATTCCGGGGCAAAATACAACAAATTTTTACCTCCGAATTCTTTATTTTCACTTAAAACTCCAGGCATTTTTTTCTCGAAAACTTGGCGTAATTTAAAATTTGTAATTGCTTTGCCCCCGAGTTTGACAGAAACGGGCCTTTTTAACAAAACTTTGGGAGCATTTGAAATTTACTGTTTTGCTTCCATTTTATGTACAAAAATTATAATTGTGTACACTTAAGGAATGGCAAAACTTTTTGTCGGAAAAAACTAGGGTTGGTTCAAGAAAAATTATGTTCCTGGGTTACCGTACTGTTCTGACCCCAAACCTAATTTTTTTCTTAACAAACAGTTTTGCATCGTTTTGTAGAGTGAATACAGGGCACAAGTTTTCTAAACCCTAATTTGATAATTCATATCGATGTATTTCAAAAACAAAATGCCTTCGAGTTTAAAAAAAACGTTAAATTGAAAGAACATGCAAACAAATTTTTTCCCATATTTTTTAGCCCCCAAGTTTTTTAGATTTTTTTTCTCACGAATATTATTAACTCGAGGGCAAACAATGCCCCCAAATTTCATGCCACCCATCAAGGGTCGTGGATCCACGATGGATTACGGACCCTCAGAGAACAGATCCTAGGACCCAATCAAAACCCTGGATTGCCGAATTGGTCCATTTAATTGATTAGATTTGGAAGGGATCAACCAATCGAATGATCAGATTCCACATTTTTCAAATATTCAGGATCTGTCCTCTGTTTTTTTGGGGCTGGTGTAGTACTATATTCAGCCTAATTTTTTTCTGCGGACACTCCCCCCTTGATAATCTCTTTGTGTCCGATTTCAAAAGTTGAAAATTCCCGATTCACGGCATTGTTAAAGTCAAAGTTTAGTACAGAAAAAAGCTTCCTAAAAACGATTATAATAACTTAGGATTAATAATTTATGATAAACGTGTTGAACCGGGCATTTTTTGAATAAAATTATTTATCTAACTGAAATTCTGAAACTGATTGATGATTTTTGTACAAACGATTGTATCCTGTTATCGATCATGCCAAAGTTGTTTCCACTTGTTTTGTACACGACGAGGCAACGAGCAAAATAATCTAATTAACAAGCTAATTAGATCCGCGCTCAATATACCATTTTAGATTTTCAATCAGTTGCAGTCAGAATAAGGTTCAAAAAATCAGGAATGGCTGAGAGACAAGTTGTGATTCTGCATAAATCTTCACGTTGATCGCGTCCGTTTAAAAGTACTGGAATTTATACAGTCTTAATATCCTTCAGGCAATTTGCAGATGATATTCAAAAAATAGAAACAAGCTAATCCAAAGAACACACCAGATTTGTGAACAGATTTTCTTCACTTTCCCGTCGATGCTTAATAATAAATTAGTGAAACATGTTGAAAATTTTATTTGGTAATCCTAAGATGGATTTGTTTATTTTTTTCAGAACAAAATCAAATTTTGAAGCGAAAATGTAAACTATCCACCTTCTCAAGTTGTGAATCACAACGCTGTAATGTTGACAAATTGTCAGTTGGAGAGAATTGCCATGGAGAATCTCCATTGGAGATCGTTTTTTGTTTGTCCGTTGGCTGACAAATTTTATCTGAATAACGCAAAGTTATTCACCCGATGGTTATTACAAAAAATGAATTACTTGTATTCAAACCTAAAAAAACATCAAAAAACGAACAGAACAATCCTTTAAAAAGCCTAGATAAGCAAGGCCACAATAAAATATTATATAGAGACTTTCAATAACGAAAAAAGAAAATTTATCGGAAATTTGGTACAGCAGGGTCCGACGTATAGGTGAAACTTTTTTCGCTGAAAACCTTCACCTTTACACCGGATTTCACCTATACGCCGGACGTCGGGGACGATACGCTCTGATTGGTCAATTAAAACAAGATCTAGAATTTATAATTTAGTTAAAGGGTAGTAAGAGTAGGAATTTAGGGTGATTTTTTGATCAATTTTCATCACAAATGCACTCATACCCTAACTGGCCATATCTGGTTTTCTTTAAATGATGGCTTGTTTTGTTACTTTTTAAATTCAAAAATGCTTGTCAAGTTAAATACAATACAACAATGCAGTGTTCAAAATCAGATTATGTTTCACACCGTTTCCAGAAAAAAAGGAGGTCACAAAATAATTTTCAAATCGTGATCCTGGGAGGTGACGTAAACGCTCATATTATGCCTTATATACTATATATTATGAGGTATATAGTATATTATGCCCTATATACAAATGTAACAATACTTTATAAAAATAAATTAGCAATATTCTCACCGTATCTTTATTAATTGACTCAAAGCTTTGGAAAAAGTGTATTTGTCCGGAGGTCTATCGTTAGCTTCGTAGCTTACTTACTTATGTTGGGGGCAAAAAACGGGTTCTAAAGTTCATATGAGCAGAGCCGGTTGTGCTTTTGAGAGTTCATTAGTGGCTATCTCTCACATGCTACATACAATATGCAATTAGTAAATATCGACCAATTCAAAAAATAAGGTGGTTAGTTTTGGTTTTTATGAACAAATAAACCCACATGCCGAATTGTGGTGTTTTTTGAAAAAAAAATTTGTCTGACAAATACCTAAATTCCGCAAAGATTTTATTCATGTTATTTCCTTTATTAAATTTTCAAAATATATTATTCAGATCAATTTGTGGGTTATATGATTATATATATCAGACATCTTGTTTTCGATATTATCAATATGTCCAACTTCAACCGAAAAAGAGCTCGCAAAATATCATTATGTAAGATTTAATTTTTGACAGGGACGACTTAAATTGGTAGCGATATTATCCGCCGATATTGTAGGGAGTTTTTCGCGGTCATTTTGAGACCGATGTTTTTTTTCAGATTTTTCTAAAAAAATCGGATTAAAATTGCGAAAATTGACTTTTTAGTCCGCGGGTCCTCATGAGAGTTAAAATTATTTCAATAAAAACCAAAGCAGCTGTCTTAAACGCATCGAGTTGTCTCAAACCCCTAGTTTATAATATCGTCTCCAGAAAATTAATAGTTGCGCATCTTTTGGTACATTTAAATCATTGAAATGTCACTACAGGTACCTGTCCGGTACTACCGGATGCTGTACTTTACCGGTAAATTCGACGTCACTTGTCAAGGTTTTTTTCTGGCTTGAAACATAATTTGATAATTTGAGGTGCGACACGTCACGTGTTTGACGTCACGTGTCTAGGTTGAATACTTTGATATGCCGTGGCATGCCGTAAGAACATTTTTTGATCAGTTCATGGTCAGCTTGATTCCAGTGGTATTTTCAATCTCATCACGTAACATTTTTTTTTAAATTGACCAAAAAAATCATATTTCAAATGCTAACAAAAAAGCTCGTGCTTAAATCAAAGGCGGGTTATGAGGAATACCAGGTTAAAATTTGGGTTATTTTGAAAATTCATCCTCGGAGGAGATAGATTTCAAAGTCCGAAATAGCCAAAAACGTCGGTTATTTGCAGTTCTAGAACTGTTAAGTCACCGGATTAAAAAAAGCTCGTGCTTAAATATCAACATGCAATTTTTCCGTGTTCCATAAAAATTAAGGCTTATTTGAAAATATCGTCTGGGAGGAGATATATTTTTTAAATATTCGACCGTTGATATGTCAAATCAGCCATCCATACTCCTTTTACTCATCCCTTTTACAAGCATGATTTTGGAAAGATTCTGTGAATGTAGGTTTCCTGTTTTAACAAATTTTTAATAATAAAATTTTATTTTCAGGGATGATTTATCTTGCAGTATCTTCCTTGGTTTTTTCAATTATTGGAATAAGTTATTTTGTTGTGGAACAATGTATTTATAATCATTCTAATTTCGAAAAAAGATGTCTTGATTCAAAAAGTGGTCGACCTACACTTGAAATTTTATCACTATTTTTTTACATGGATTTTTTTGTTGGAATTTGGGGAGTCTTGTTTGTTTGGCCTTCGGCGTTTGCTTTATTTATGGCTTCTGAAAAAATAAAGGCCAAACCATGGATTTTTGCGCATTTGGTTTTGGTAAATATAAAAACGTTGCTAATTAGGGAGGTGGTTGTCGCTAAAAAGTTTCCAATCTGAGGTTTTCAACGGCTAGTTGTTTAACCAAAAAGTGTTTCCTTTCAAAATTATGAAGACAGCTTAGGTAGCTTTTGTCTTTTGATGTTTTTTTAGCGACGACAACCTCCTCAAAGGGAGTGGTCGTCGCAAACTAAGCTGTTTGTGGGGAGTTTTCAAAATTTTAGAAATGAAATTCAAATACGCTTTTTAAGCAACTTGTCAGAAGAAACAATTTTTTTAATTTATGAATCATGCAGAATTAGTCTTTCTCGCAATTCAATGACCAATTAGAGTGTCCGACACTCAGTGTCGACCCGTTTTTTTAAAGATTTCCCAAAAATCAAAGCTAATTTTTCCATGATAGAAAAATATACTAAAACTAAATAGTCGTCCTTTAATTGCTCATCCCGTTATTTGCCTATATGATAGGCTATATGATATGGATCAACGGACCTCAGAGTACAAATCCTAACTATTCGAATGATACAAACAACGCAAGATATTAGCACCCAATCAAAACCGTTGATTGCGGAATAGGCCGATTTCATTGGTCAGATTAGGAAAGGATCAACCAACCAAATGCTCAGATTTCGCATTTTTCAAATAGTTAGGATTTGTACTCTGAGGTCCGTTTATTCATATAGCCTATATCCCCTTATCACACTTTTGTGTCAATCCCGGCCTTTCTACTTCAAAACACATTACGTTTGCTTATCAGGGCCGGGATCGGCACAAAAGTGTGATAAGGGGATATTTGGTGAAATTTTTATTTTCTGAGCCTGAGAGTTAAAATTAGTACCAAAAATTATTCGGGGAACACGCTTCAACTGTATGTTTGTGAATTTACATATTATAAGCTAAGGTTTCGACGACCAATTCCCGAAATATATTCATTAAAAAAAATAATTTTACTGATCACATTTACAAAATGTAATTTAGAATGGGATTTCCATATTCCTGCTTTTTCTGAGCATAGCTATTAATATATTTGTGATCGCTGATACTGTTTCCGGCTTATCTAATCAGTTTCATTTTATCAATATATTGGCAATAACTTTGATGATTATGTCTGCTACTTCTGTCTTTGGTAAGAGTTAAAATATCCCATTTTCCGAAAAGCATACTAAACCGATTACGAGACTTCTGGTCGTTTTTTGAAAGATTTTTAGCCAAAATTTATATAATTCGGCTTTTGAAAAAAACTCATCCGATACATCCTTAGATAGCTCAAACTGAGCACAAATATCTTGTGAATAATAAATTAAAAATTGGTTCATCGTACCTATTTATTTTATATGTTTTTCTGAGATTACTGGAATTGTTTAATTATCAGTTTTTCTCGAAAATTTTTTGAAACAATGGTCGGATTCAGACCATTTATTTAATTTTATTATTCACAAAATATTTGCGCTCAGTTTTAGCTACCTGGGAATGTAATCGGATTAATTGTTTCCAAAAGCCGAATTATATAAAAATGTTGGCTAAAAATCTAGTAAAAAACGACCAGTAAGTCTCGTACGTAATTGATAAATGAGTCAAATAAATGTGCTTTGATAGTAAAAAAACTTATTTTGTACAGCGGGAGTTTCAAGGAGCGTAGAAACAAAAGTTGAATGTAGAATCTTGAGGTGGAACAAATAACAAGGTTTTGTTAAAAAAGTCGATATTTTTAAAACAAAACTTTAATACTAGATAATAGAACTAAATGAACATGAAACTAATAATAAAAAAAATTAATTAAAAGTTTTAGTTAGTTTGATAACCTCAATCATCGTACATTTATACTNACCAATAAATTCCAGCATAAAAATTTGTTTCAAGGACATTTTTTCTCTATTAGCTTGATAATGTCATTACAGAAATCTATACTTTCTCAAGTTTTCTACTGAATTCAATTAAATTTTCTATTTTTGAATATTGGTCAAAACTAGTTTTTTATTTTTATTTATTGCCATTTTCCATTCCACTCCAACTTTAAAACTATATACATCGTAACATTGCAAATTTTTACGTATGAACAAATACAATTTTAACATCCCGTCATAATTTTCGTCAATATATCCTAATGAGAACCGATTTGGCAAAAATTAGTCAAAATAGAGATTAAAACGCTGTATTTTTTCAAAAATCTAGTTATTTCTGAAAAAATTAATTTTTTTCCATAAGACTTTCATACTGAAAATAGAATTAACATTTGGTGAACATGTGTTGGTCTATTTTATTCAAATGCTCTACAAGAGACATACTGTATGTCTTTACAGTATGTATGTAGTTCATAAAACAAATTAACGAAATAGCATTTTTCAATTTAATATTTATATTTCAAAATTGCTTCATATTTGATTTTAGTTTGATAATTAAGCAAAATTAAATTTTATTTTGAGAATACCGAGCACGTGACAAGTTTTTTACAAACTCATTTAGATTGTTTTGGTTGTTCGAGCATATTATATGGCTTTTTTTCAATTCATAAAGACTAAAAAGATGATAAGCTTTCGATTTATCAATCATTTTCAAATCAGAATAAAGAGTTGAGAGAATATTCTCGCAGTAAATAAAGTAATTCGCTTAGATTTAATTCATTATGATTGCTTGCAATTATTGACCATTCTGGAGTCAAAATAATTAAACTTACGTGATACCAATCGAATCACACGATTCTTAAAATTTGTTAGACAACACGTTTTCTCTTCAAATTGTCTGGAACTATAATTACGTAACAATTATTTCGTCAATTCAATAACTTGATCGATTCAAACAAATATTGACAACATATTTTCTCACTCAAGTTTGTCAATTTTTGTTGAGGAATCGTGTGATTCAATTTTTCACTACTAAAATCGACGGTATTTTCCCGACCTAAGTCCATCGTAAAAATGCTTAATATCTCTAAAGCGCGTCTTTGAATTCGACTAATGTTGTCTTAGTGATTGTCTTAGTGATAGCTTAAGTGATTACACCGATCAACTTTGGCGGTCAAAATATCAAGCACCCTTGCCTATAATCATACTCAAGACAATCACTTAGACAACATTAGTCGGATTTGAACACGCGCAATAGTGATAGTAAGCGTTTTTAAGATGGACTCAGGTTGTGAAAAGGATATAAATTGCTGACATCACAGTTATGATGGGACATTCTCACTATCACCGAAGTATTATCTATCGAGTTGACTTGTTACTTCACGTAACTTACGTGCTTCAAAATTTTTTTGTTGTATTCTCAAAAGAGTCATTCGTGGGGCAAACGTGCAAAAAATAGGTACTCGATAAAAGGGTGGCATGAATCTGAAATTTTTTGTCCTAGGACAGTTTTTGACACTGAAAATTTTGGTACAAATTTTTTTTTGCTCCGACCACTCGGTGGCGCTGTCAAAGGAGCTCAAAAAAGGGTTTATGGTTGGTTATATTTAAACTATTTCCTATAAAATCAAGATCGTTTTTCAGTATTTTGAATGCATTAATTACATATACATATGAAGTTTTTTTCACTTTGATCCGATTGTAGAAAGGTTCTTAACTCGTAGACTTTATACAATGAATCTGTACCCAGACTCGATTGTTAGCCAACTAGTTGCCTCACTTTTAAATCGCCATATGACAAAGTTCATTTCACATTCATTTTTCAATAGCTTAAAATAATATTCAGCACAATTTTCTATACAAAATAAAATAACAAATGAAATTTTAAACGATTTAAAGGCATTTAATGAGGATGAGAAAACAAAATGTTGCGAAAATTTACTGTCACCCGACATAAAGTGCAATATGAGATGAAATTAACCTTAATTTATATTGCAATACCTTTATAAACTTCAAATGTTCTCTAGCAGTGTGTTCTAAAAAATATTATATGTTTCTGCAAAATTCTCGAAGTGAAAGACTCTAAAATTATTCTTCAATATTATTAAATGCGAGAGCATACTGACGCCTACGCACGTAGGCGAACCTCACAGATCAATGTGATATTTTCGGAAGTTCTTGATTTCTAGAAATGCTCTAGTCTAACCGGAGGCCAATTTTCCACAAATAATACAAACAGAATCTTGAAATTAAAAAAAACAAATCAATCGGTATTATTGATCTAATCAAAACCATTGTACCGATAAAGGGTAATTTAGAAAAAAGTTCTCATTACATAAAAAAAACATTGGGGATGAACTTCAGACGCTTTTAAGACTTTTTCGCATTACACTATGTTCCCGAATAAAATCAGTGACGAAATAATTCAAAAATAAAGGTTTTGAATATGTCATAAATAAATCCTTATTTCTGAAAAATAAGAATCACGTGACGTTTGGAAATATTATTATGTTCAAAAAAACATACATATAATTGGGTGTATTATTAGCCCCCAAAATTATTTCGGCTAATTATGATCACTATCTATGATTTACTTTACCAAAACCATATTGTCTCATTTGAGGTCACAGTGATCGCTTATGGAACTTGCTGTATAAGAAAAAGTCTTAACACTTTAAGGACCATTCACTTCTTTCAAAATTGATTTAAGCAATTTTTGGAAAAAAAACAGTACACTTTTACCAACCTTATTCCTTTAAATAACGGGCACGTGATCATTTTGGGGCTATAGTGTAATGGAAAAAGTTTAGAATTTTTTCTGATCACGATGAAAGGTTTAATTTGTGATTTAAAAAAATTTGCAAAAAATAAGTACTGTAATACAGTAAAATTTCAAATAAAAACGCACACAAACGTCATTTTGTTCAAAGTTATCGCTAACTTTATAATTGATCTTGTCATTATGATTAAGCGTCGTAAAATGCGATTAATGGTGGTGCGGCATAAGTGGCTAAAATTCGAGTCTACGAGTTAGAAGATCAGACACTTTTGACGATTGACAAAATCATCAACTCTGACAATAAACTAGAGATTTTTTTCGAAATTTTTGCTTTGGCGTCTCTCTGGGGGCCATGGCAACCATTTGGCCAAATTTTGCAAATTTGGTGCTTTTATCGAGCGTCAAGAAAACAAATGAGCGCACTTTCAATTTAAATCATAAATAAATCAATAATTTTTGTTTTCGTTTTTTATGTTGTTTTGGGCGCCGAAAGAAAAATTTTAAACAAAAGCATTTTGCATTATTTGTTAGATTCCTCCGGAGCCTCACGCAAAAAATGATGAAAATTGAAGGAGTAGGTACGAACTGCGTGTCTTTTAAGAAGCTTTTTAAAAGCGTAGGTGTCAGCGTAAGGTGGATTGTATCAGATTACTGTTAAATTCTAAATTACCGCGAAGGTTGGTTCTGTTAGTAACAAATGTTTTTGGAATATCACCTTTGCTGGTTTGGCCCAGAAAGGGCTCGGAAGAGGCTCAAATTTGCGACACCCACTCTCTTAAGCGTAGCCTTTTCTAAATTGCTTAGCAGAGTGTACTAAAATTTTGAAAGGAGTTATCGGTATGTTTAGTTGTGGACTATGGAAAACAAACAAAAAATTCCATGAGACATGCACTTATTTGAAAATATTCAACTATCTGAATTTATTTTTTTATTGTACATACTTGAAATCGTTAAAACATAAGTTAAATTTTTAAGATATAACAAAATTTTATTTCGTATTCTGTTCTTTACAAGATGCATAGTGCATCTATAACTTCTAGGGTCGAGACCGTCGGACACCAACCTTTCTTTAATTATTCTATTAGCAGCGATTTGATTCGCTGCAGTGTCACTGGCAATTCCCTCGATTTCACTTTTTGCTTGGTCCTTGATGGAGCCTTGATTATTGATCAGTGTCACTTGAGTCACCGGAATATTGCGCTTCACCTCAATATATCACTTAAATGTATAAATTATATATCAGTAATAACCGAAAAAGTTTAAGCGCGCCGCATATTTGACCCACCCCAACTATACTACTTTAAAATCCTAAAATAATTGGCGCGCGTCCCATCGAAATGTCCTATTCGATTTTCTTATTTTTAGAGAGCTCCGAGCCCTGACCATCAAGATAAACATCTCGGATGTTCAGCCTCCTGGCAGGGATAATCCTTGTCTGTTTGTCTAATTATTTGCCCTTGCCTAGATTATGAAACATTGTTGGGTTAGATTGGCTCGGGTTCCGCGCTCTAAACACATACTAGTAGTTTCTCCCAAAAGCAAAGTTTATTAAATAAAACCAGCGCTTTCGCTAACTAGTAATATTTTGTACAAAAAAATTTGACTACTAAGATAAGGATTATCCCATATCTTTGATCAACACCGAGTTGATCAAAGACACTCTCTAAAAAATATCCATTTATAACCAAACTCTCCACTCTAACTCCCCCAGTAAATATATCTCATTTTTACCTATATTTCATTTTCGTCATTTTATAAACTCACTCTTTAAAAAAAAGCATAACTGTTAAGACAGTTTAGAAAGGCAACACTGAAGTCAAGTCCGCCGTGTTATGCGGCATACAGTATGTAAACAGTATCTCGTTACATACTGCCTGCGGGTAGTTAGCCACTTAAAAACCCCCTACAGAATCAGCCAAATATGTTTGTTTTAATTTGTCAACTAATTACACTGCCTTAATTCATTTTAAATTTTGGTATTTCACAAAATTGCTAAAATTTACCTGTGTTTTTTAAAAAATGGTTAGTATGCATTATTTATCACCCCAAATAGAACATAATTTAATTTTTTTATTTACAAATAATTTTTTCTGGTCTAATTTTGTGTAAATGTTTTTTTGGAAAAAAGGTGAAAATAAATCTTTTTATACAGGGGGAGGCAATTTCGCCGGAAGCCTAAAAAATTTTTATCATTTTTCAACAAAATTAAATTAAAAACATAAATCCCCCTTTTATCAGCCTTCGGCCGATTTTTGGCTCATTTTTGAACAAATTAAATTATAAAAAATGAATCTTCAGTAAATTTCTTACCTTATGGCCGCGTTTTATTATTTATTATGTTGATTTTCCCTATAAATGCAAAATACCGTGGTGTTGTTTACACCACCAAATCATTCAATCGCTTCTAGCACCACCTGTGATCATCTGAGCCCTATAGTTGCTTATACGGTTTTCAGAAAGTCGATGATTGCGCATCTTTTGCGTATCTCAAATTCTCAATTGGATGAAATTTGATTAAATGTGTCTTTTTTTGGCACCTCCATTTCCGGTGCTACGAAAAAAATACTATCGATGAAAAATATCGATACACATTTGCCTTTATTTTGAAAAAAAGCTTTGACCGCTCGAAACAGCGCCACCAAGTGGTTCGATCAAAAAACATTTTCAGCAAAAATTCTCTCCGTCAAAAACTGTCTTTGGTCCTAACTTTTCAGATTCCTAGGAGTCTTTTATCGGGTAGCTGATTATTTGCGCGTTTGCCCTATGAGTCATAGGCTAAGCCTATGACTCATTCGTCTGAAATTTCGCTTTTTTATTTCACACTTTTTTGTAAAAAGTATACCAACAATGTACACTTCTGATTTCAGTTCAAACGATTTTATCCTGTTGTTCTTCTTGCTTCAGTTTTTTCTACTTGTTTTGTACACGACGAAGCAACGATCAAAATGATGCAACTGAAATGCTGACGAGATCCGCGCTCAATATAATTCCAATTCATGCTGGCTACCAAATTGGAGGAAAAAAGTGACGTAGACCAGAAACTGATAGATTTTTAAATAGATTTTTAAATTCATTGTTCTTCAAAAAATATGCTTATCATTACAAAAAATGCCAATTCATTAAAGTTTTCATAAAGAAATAATAATATAATTGGAATCCTGACGATATACAGAAAAAATATCCTTTTCCCAACGGAACTCCATTCTCAAAAACGTTCACTATCTCTATAGCGCGTGTTCGAATCCCACTATAGTTGTCTTACTGATGTCTTAGAGTATATTATAGCAAGAATGAATATATTTGGACCGCTTAATTTGATCGGTGTGTAATCACTCAAGCAATCACTAAGACAAATCACTTATACACCATCAGTGGGATTCGAACACGCGCTATAGAGATAGTAAACGTTTTTTAGATGGAGTTCCGTTGGGAAAAGGATATACAGTGGGGAGGCCAATATCGCCGAATTTGCTGAAATCGCCAAATTTAACATACGCAATAACACGATTTTAAGCTAAAATAATTTCTGTTCCCATATATCGCCGAAAGTGCCCAATATCGCCGAATGTGCTAATATCGCCAAATTTTTTTTTTCAAAAAACTTTCGGCGATATTTCCCCCTCCTGTATTAAATTATTTTGATATCATTAGTATTACTAAACTTGCCTCAAAAAATGATTTTTGGTGATCTCGCGGTCATCCAACAATAGGTTCTCTTGCTAGAGGTCCTCAAAGTGGTAAATTTTTGGGATTCTCATTTTAACAAGGATGTCACAGTTAATTATCTACGTATAATAATTTATTTTATATCAAAATTAACCTGGAAACGATTATCTTGAATTTTATCGAGCAACATTTTTCGTACTCTAAAAATACAGTAGGTAACCTCAAATTTAAACAGCGATGCATCTCAAATAACATGTAATTGCTTTGCAATAGAATCGGCGTAGTGATCTTGTCAAGGTTGGTATTATAAACTATAGACGATTTATGCTGACACGAGGCGTAAAAGAATAAAACAATGTTTAACTATTAAGCGCCTGTTATGAACAATAATTTTCTCTTTAGTTTATAATACAGTCATCAAAAAATTTACTGCGCGGATCTTTTAGTGGTAATTCCAAGGCGATTGCATGCAATTTTAGTTCTATCACTGTATAAATTCAAGGTTATTTACTGTTTTGAAAAGGTAAAAAAAAATTGTCCGACAGAGTTAAAAATATTGGTTTAAACGTCAATTTTGATATAAAATATAATGCTTTGTTCCGGGGGTCAGATTTTGTAGCGTTTTGGGTTGAATTAGATTCGAATTAGGTTGAATATAATTTTTTAGTGATAAAAACATATTTGCGTTCAAATGGGTCAAACGGCACATTTGTAAAAAGACGGCGTAGCATATTTTGCGCATACGAGGTAACCAATAATTATATTTTAAAACGAGCGGTGAAAATCTGTTGCCCGAACCAAATTTTTCTCATCACTTAAAATTTTGAAAGAAAATATTTTTGTTATTAAGTAATAATTAAGCATATTCTGATGAGCCATTATTGTACCACATAAACTGCCGCAAAAGTTTTATTTTTCACTAAGGAATAAGCACGTTTTTCTCAAACTACCAATCTGATTATGAGAAAATTACGTAGAATTCATTACAAGGATTCTTTTGCAAATTTTATTTTAATTTCATTATCAAGTCAAGTCTTTTACAATTATAAACTAGAAATAAAATAACGTTTCAGCCAAAATCCCATTCGTGTTTGAAATTTCTGAAAAACTAATTTTGACCAAAATTTTGGGACAAATCTGCTTACGCAATTTTCGAGTGAATTTTTACCAAATCAAATATTATAATATTCACTATTCGCCCTGAAAAAGTTTCCGACAATTAAAATTAACAATAATTCAAATTTTATATCGTAAACATCATTTTGATCATGAATAAACGGTTTTAAAACATAACTCTATGACCACGAGATGGCATATAATGTTTTTCAAAAAATCGTACTTTACATGCTTTTTAACTACGGAACGCCATTCATTTATATTCTCATTCAATTTTTCATGTGAATTTATCAGATCCGATTCTTAAAAATATAAATCTGATCGGATTTTTTTGAGGACACTGCAAATAAAACCTGATGAGATCGGCTTAAAATTTCTTAGCATGTCTGGTGTTTCTAGAGGTTTTTAATATTTTTGACGGGTCGTTTGTTTTTTTGTCAAGTCATTAAGTGTTTTTGAAGATTTTTGTCCGAACGTTTCAAACGTTACGTTTGGTATTTTTTGGGACTTTCGGCAGGGAGTTTGAATTTCATTTCAAAATTTTTCCGTTTTTGTTCATTCTTTGTCCAATTAGGCTTATTGAATAAGCATCAGTTATTTCCCAAAGCGACCAAATGGACTTTTGACAAAACTGAGACCTGCACCTGTAGTTCAGGTCCTGTACATAGCTTATTTCCGAATTGTAGAAAAAATGAGTTTTTTTATGAGTAAGTATTTAATAATAGTGATTTACTTGAGCACGAACGGAGTTTAGATAGATGACGATGAAGAGCGTTCTTTTCATAGAAAGTGTATATTTATTTTTACAACCGAAATAACATATTAATAATTTGATAAGTAACAAAATATGACATCTTGAACATGATGGGATAAAATCTATATTTAACAATTTGTCAGGGCTAGTTGTCAGGGGCTGACATATACAAAAAAATATTTCAATTTCGCGTATTTCAGCTGGAATATAATCTGTTTTGGCAAGTGGAACAAATTCACCAGTTATTACAATCATAAATTGTAGCTAGTTTTAAAGGGTTTTTTTCTGAAAAAATAACTTAGCCAGTTTGCCGTTGTTTGATAATTTTTAGGTATTTTATAATTACTTTCACACAATTTTTTGTAAAATTGGTGAACAAACAAGGGTTTGAAATTTTTGAAGGCGACAAAAATTTTAAAATTTTTGAAAAAATCCATGTTTTGGATTCGTCAGAAGCTTACGTTCTTTGAATAAGAAACAGAAGCTACAGGCGAACATTTTTCGAATTTTTCTAATTATTAATTGTTTTTATGGTCTAGTATTCTCCAATATATGACCGATTAATGGGATTGTGGGTGCAGTAGTTATTTTTGACCACGGTCTCAAATTCGGTATTGTTTTTCTTGTATCCGACCATCCAGCACATGAGAAATTGATTGCAATCAAAAAAAAAGTTTTTTACTATCGAATAACCAGTTCTAAAACATCAGATTTGCTTGCAAAAATAATTTATTTATTTACAATTCCATACATAGGATAGTCTCAAATTACAAAAAATAATAATCACAGCTAGAAATTACACTAAATGAAAGTATTTCCACATTATAATTGTTACAATTTTTGCCCCTTTTTCAATATTTAAATTTTGAGCCTAATCAATGTTATAATGGCGCGTATTAAATCAGCATAAAATAGTGATTGCGAGAAATATGAAAAAAATTATTAAAATTTTTTCAGTCTTTTACTAAGATAATCGAGAATGATTTATAAAAAAGAGAAAATAAATCGCATGTACCGTTCGTGAGGTATACTTTTTTTTGTAAAATAATGTACGTTTTGCCTATATTCAACTATAGCAAGTAATTTTCAAAAATAATTTTCGGCGAATTAAGATGAATTTATAAAATACTTTTAGTTGCGATTGTAGAGAATTTTTTTCTGACCAATAATATCGGCATTATGTGATTTTTGGATACGTGGATATGACGGTATACTTCAATGGAGAGAAATACCAGCAATTAGGTTTTATGCATTTAAAGGTTGATGTAATAATATTTTCTACAAATGAATCAATTTTTGACTTCTCAAGGTTACGGACTACAATATACAATTGGAAAAATAAACCTTCACTCAATTCTAACAAAACATATTTGAGTTTTAAAAACGGCTTATTTTCCCCAGCACATTGCTGGAAGCACCCACAATCTCCTTAAAATAACACAAAATGTCATCATTTTTAGAAAATCACTTCATTTTAGCAAAAATTGTGATAATACCTTTAACGGAAGTGTTTAAATTTAGCGTACGCTATTTCAGAGGAAACATATCGCTTTAACTGTGTAAAATGGTCCGAGTCAGGGTTGTAAAAGGGATGATCCCCGACCAGATTTTCTATCCCCATCCCCAATTTTCTCCTATATTTTGCTTAAACCTACGCAAAAAGGGGATGGGAAACCCACGCAAAAGCCATACCTTTTACAAGCTTGGTCTAAGTCAGACCATTGTTTCCAATTTTTAAACAAAAACTGATAATTAAAATATTTCAGTAATCTCAGAGAAAAAATCAAAATGGTCCGATTTGGACCATTTTTTTTAATTTTATTATGCACTTAATATTTTGGTCAGTTTGAGCTATCTAAGCACTTTATCGGATGAGTCGTTTTCAAAGGCCGAATTATATAATGATTTTGACTAAAAATGCGACCCTTAATTAATCAGGATAAATTTGTTAACCCGTGTGAGCACAGAAAAAAAAGTTCCGCCAAGGCACCGACACCTTTATAAAGGTTACTGTTCAAGCGCGTATTCCAGAAAGCCCAAGGTAGTTAGAGTTTCAATTTTTTTTGCATAAGGAAGTTCAAACGATATATTTTTTGCATCCGACATTTATATTCTAAGGCTATATTCTAGGCTATTTTCAAATTTTCAATTGACGCAATAGGTCGCATTTAATTTTTTAAGGTAAAAGATTGGAAAAAATTCAAAAATCAACCCTCCGTAAATTTGAAAACAAAATTTCCAAAAAAATAAGTCACGTTTTTGAAATCCTTGCAAAATTCTTCATAAGTATTTTGAAGGAGACAATTCTACTACGATGGTTATTTTGCATATTTTAGATAATTTTAAATATGCAGTCACCTTTAATAAAGGTGTTTGCTCACACGGGTTAAAGGATATCGTGCGTATATAACATTTTAAATAAATGGTTTTTAAATAGTTATGACTCTCAGCCTTTGACCAGATAGCATTTGTTAAATTTCACTGTTCAATTCCCGCTATTACCGCACGTCCGTTTAGGAACAAAAAGTTTTGCATGTGTATTTATCCTTTGACTGTTGGCTACAAACATCCGATTGCAATTATATCGTTGTTGTTAAAAAATGCCATGTGGTCATACTCTATGACATAGAGTTGGATAAGGTTAAAAAACTAATTGAGTTGTTCAGAATAACTCCTGTTCTTTAACCGCCTCACTAGGGCGCGACACGATTAAATCGGATCGGAAAAACCAATCCGATCTACAATTTTGTACAAATTTTTGTCTAAAAGCTTGTACATTGAAGTTTATTTTTTCAATCTAGAATTAAAAAAAAGTAAAAATCTTAAAAATTATCAACTTGTACTTTTTTCGATATTTCACAAACCGTAATAATTCGAGCAATTAATAAAAATATACAAAAAAAAAGTTTTCAAATTTTTTTATACGTTTTTATTTTGACGATCAGAAATACAGAAATAACTCAGTAAATACAGATAACCAAATATGTGGAATCATAGATTCGAACGCAGGACCATCGCATTGCTAGAATTCCCTAGTTTTTGACGTTAGTTTTGCTTCGCAAATTTCACCTCGAAAGCGCTACACACCACTCGACCATCGTGGATCCAAATTTTTTTGTAATTCTGCCTTTTAGGAAATCTCACGATTAAAATCATATCATAAAATGAAGTCTATATTAATTATTCTTTTTCTTCAGTGTCTACCTGAACTTTTATCTTAATGAGATACTGTTAATGACTCTTGAAACTAAGGGTTTGTGAGGTTTTCATACATTTATACATTTTCTATAAGAATGAGCTGTTAAAGGGCGAGTATAAGTTATACTGTATAACTGAAAGACAGTCATAATAATATAAGACAGTTAATTAAACAGTTTAATAAATAATACTCGGATGTGAATACGGACGGGATCGGGATTGAAAAAATTATAACACTCGGGATCGAGATTGAAAAAAAATATATGACTTGGGACCGGGCGGGATAGGGATTGAAGAAAATATATGACTCGAGACCGGGCGGGATCGGGATTTAAAAAAAATATATGACTCGGGACCGGGCGGGATCGGGATTGAAAACTCAACCCGTTTCAGAACACTGATCCTCACTATTCACTTTTTGAAATTTTGAACCAGACTAATTCGTCCGAAAAATAACAATGCTGGTACTACCAGCCTGGTAGTCTCTCATTTTTGAATGGTAAAGGTTGTCTTCTAGGAGATCTCAAAGACCAAAAATGAAAAGTAATCACATCCGATCACTTAATCTATTTTTGCAAAAGTATAAGCTCACTCATTTTTCAGCTGATCTGTTTCAAGAAATAATGTAGTTATCTTTTGAAAAATACTTACTAAGAAAAATTGGCGAGGTCGGATTGAAATTCTATTGTATTTGGGATACAACGCAAGAAAAAAAATATCAGAAAAACTAATTTGAATTATGGAGACAAAAATATAAAATAATGTGAACGAAACGTATTATTTGCACTAAATATATTTTGAAACACTTTTCACCGTATGATGATCATACTATGATCATCAGTTCTTACATATGATATGTAACATATCGAATCAGGATATTGAATTAAAAACGCTATATATAATTCAAAATATAATTAAAATTTCAAATAAAATTTTAATTTTCTTGAAAAAATTTTCACATAAATTGTTTTTACAAAATAACTTATTCTAACAATTATTTTGATTTAGAAATTATTATTTCTTCATGTAATTGTTTACATTAAATAATTTGAATCGAAAAAAAAATAAAACTAACAAAAGTTATATTATTAAAAAAATGCAATTATCTCAAAAATTACTTCAAGTTGTAATTTTTTTTGATTTTTATGATCTTGAAAAGTTCAAAAAATGCTTATAAAAATTACAATGAACTACGATGGGTGAACCTGAGAAACGAGGATTTTGAAGGTCTCTAAATGACCAAAACGACCTATGGGAGTCATAGATAAGTGAATTTGGAAGAAAAAATTTCTCACAATTTTTTCCAAAAATGGCTCAAAATGACGAAAAATCGAGTTTTTCAGTAATTTTTTTTTCGATTGAAAATTTTCCGGAATTCATTTCCATGGTCAAAAATTATTTTTAAGCAACATTTTTGAAATTTTCTCATCATTTTTTAAGGGGCGATTTTAAATTTTAAAAAATTAAACCAACTAAAATCAAGCACGAGTTTTTGTTACTCTTATTTTTCATATTTTAAAAGACGAGATTTTTTTTAATTTTTTTGACAAACCACAACAAATTGCTAAAAAACAGTCCTGCATAGATTGTAAGCTCTTTCTGACATTTCCGTTGTGGCTAGAATATAGGCTTTTTAAACAAAAATTGTAACGAAAAACGTGTTTCGACATAAACGTGTAACTTTCTCCAACTTTTTAAATAAACCTTTTAAAATGTTTTTGTTCAAAACTTAATTTAAAAATTTGCCAGAAGTTCAACTTAAGGAGGAAATCTCGTTCTCTCGCGGAAAGTAAAGTATTATAATTAAACCTTTTCCGTTAAGAGGCTCAGCCAGGTTTTTCATGCCCCAATTTATCTAAATACAAACGTATTTTATTTATCATGAACGTTCAGCTCACGTGATATAGCAAAATTTAACGCTTGCGCATCTCATATTCTCCTATTCACACTTTTGTGAATATCCCGGCCCTGATTAGAAAACGTAGTGTGTTTTTAAGTAGGAGGGCCGGGATATTCACAAAAGTGTGAATAAGCGATATGCTTACTAAGCATTGCTTAGGGTGCGCAGCGGTGAAAATTCTAAGTTTTAAATTAATATAATGACACCAAAACGGAAAAAAATATCGGGACAAGACTACGAACAAATAAAATTAAATATTTTTTTTTGGCATTTTGTCCAGGGAAAATGACGATTAAAATACTAAATCGGCATTTGCATTTTTTTCGCAGTCTTCCGCATGGTTCTCACTATGCGCATCTGCAAGCTTTGTGAATTCTGCATGAAATGAAAAAATAAAATTAAGTCATGAACAGGGGCTTTTGGAGGATATTCAGCGTACAAATTGTTCCGCCAACGCATGTTTTTGTCAAAATGACCAGAATTTGTTCGAAATTTTTTTTTCGGAATATTATTTTCCGAATATAGCAAATTTTTATGTGAGTACGATCCTGGCCATAAGAAAAGTTAAAAATTGAGCTTATTATGCTAAAAACAGAAGTTAGTGCTGAAAATGAGAGTTTTAAAAACTCACTTTCTGGCCACTAGAATCTAGAAAATTAACTAGTGACTAGATGGCCCAAAAAATCATCTAGTGACTAGAAGGCCCGAAAAAAAAATTTTTGCTCAGAATTGTTTTTTTCGGTGGCGATGACCCTCCGATAGCAAATAATTTTTTATCAACAGTTTCAGTTTAGTCTGTAGGTTTCCCGCTGCTTTGAAGGGGGGTTGCAAGCACACAGACAGTTAATTTTTAATAGATTAACAAAAGTGATATCATTTCTAAGTAACGTCTATCTTAAGGTTTCTATTCAAAATTTGCGTATTACAGAAATATGAATACAAATTTTTGTGTAAAAATAGCAAAACTTGATTCTCCGTGAAAAGCTGATCAAAAATATGTTTGATAAAATGTGTATCTCGTTTATTGATAAAAATAAGACTTCAAATTATTTGTGAAGAGATTTTCATTACTTTTCATTGAAATATCAGTACGCGGCATGCCGCGTCATCTTCCGTCACGAGAAATTAACAGAAAACTTTCAAACTAATCAGCTGACAAAAAACGTTTTTTTGAAAATAATATTAGCGAGGTTTTTTCAACTTTACAAAAATCTTTCGGTTCACAATTTTTTTTTCCGGTTTTGGAATAATATTTTTTCCGGTTTTAGGAAATAATTTTTTTCGAATAATTTTTCGAATAATTTTTTTCGAAATCTAAATTTTACGTGGTGGATGGGTCGGCTTACCAATTTCGAAAGTTTCGGTGCGATAAATTTTTTTCAATTCTGGATAAAAAGGGCTTTGATAGATTTCTGCCAAACCGTAGTTTCATTGATGAAATTATGATTCAGAGTATAAACAAGAGTGAAAAAACAAAACGAAGACGTTTTTAAATATAGTGAAAGTAGTCATTCCCAATATTTTCAGCAAAAGATTTCAGAAAAATTAGTTTGAAAAATTTTGAACAAGAAATGGGGAAAATTTTCGATATATTTCCAAATAGTTTCGACCGAAAATCCCAAAAAAATGTTAGATGATTTTTCAAATAGCATATAAAAAATATGTGATCACCTACGCGAAAAGATAAAGTGGCCATTTAAAGAGTTTTTTCGTTGATTTAAAACAAATACTGTAAAAAAAATTTGAAGAAAAAATAAGGAACTTTTTCGTAATGTTCAGAAGTGTTTTCAAAAATTTCTCATAATTTGTCGAATTCGAAAAGTTTAATTCGAACTCAAAATTTTCTTAAAAAGCAGGAATTCGAAAATTCTGTAGTTACAAAAGTTGCCTGGAGTATAAAACATTACTTTGGTGGTATATTGAGAAGAATATATAAACCCAGTAAACAGTTTTTCATCAAGAGCCCATCTGTATCTGTCAAAATGCACCGACCCCCTTAAAACATTAAACTGGAATCCAACACAGGGATAAAAATATTTGAACCCAATATATGCGCCAGACGCTAAAGAGAATAAAATTTTTAATTGGAATAATTTCTATCAAATTTTAGCTTGACAGGAAACTGGCACAAAATAAATGTTCTGAAATTTTTTTGAATTTATTTAAAATTGATTAAGCCACGAATATATTCTTTAAATTGTTAGCAAAAATTAAAGCGGAAAATCCAAATATTTTTTGATCAAGCTTTGGCAAGGACGTTTTTTGTCAATTTGCGACCAGTTTCGTTATCATACCATACAAACAGTCTTTAATATATTTCTTGCTTGAATTTTCGACGAATAATTTGAAATTTTCAGGGGTTCCTCGCATGCTTGTAAAACAAATAGGGATAAGTGGAGATGAGATGCATCCTTAGGGATGTGATGAGATTGGGGATGAAATTCGTACCTTGGGCTGGGATGGGGTTGGGAAGAGATGGAATTCCTGGGGATGACCATCCTCATTTAAAAACTATTTAGTTGAGAATATTTCATTCTAGTGCTCTGAAAACTTTTCAACTTTATCAACATTTTTTTTATTTATTTAACACATTTTTCATAAAATGTAGCAGGGCTACCCAATTGCAGTGACCGTTTTTTGAGGCCGAGGCATTTTGCACTACCGCGCGGTGAATTGACTTTTTAAAAGAGGCCTTTCGCACAGCGGCGACTAACCCTAGCGAACAAGTGAAACATTTTAATAGCGCCAGATCGCAAAATATTTTGCAGATAATCTGATAATTTATAAGTTCGAGAAAAATATCCAATATTATCAATTATAAATTAATTCTCAGAATATGCAGATAACTTTAAAACGGGAACGGGTGAAACAGCGTGATACGGTACGTATATTTTTTAGGTTTTACACCGAAAAAAATACTTTGGACATATGCACATGCTCATTTTGGCCACATAAAGTGCTATTTTTCAGGCTATACCGAATGTGTTTTAGCTTTTGGGGTGTTCCCCGGGGAGATTGAAACGCCCCTTAAATTAACTAACCAAGTCGCGCTCTGATTGGTTAAGCGTGAATCTCCTCGGAGAACACCCCAAAAGCTAAAACACATTGGGTATAAAATTTAAAAAATTACTTACGAATATCAAAATGGAAAATAATGATCATTATATTCCATTTATCCAACATATTAATGAATCCGGAACCTCAAAAATTGAAGGAACTCGTGAAAATTCTAATGTTTTATATTCCTTTAAACAAACTTTTGGGAATCTAGGATGTGCGGGCTGAAAAGCGTCCCTCTGAGTGGCTAGGAGGGTTCTAAGGAGCGTTAGGATTGGCTCTTTCAACCCGCACATCCTAGATTCACAGAAGGATGTTAAAGGGAATCCCTAAAGGGATATACGAGTAATGTCAGACGAGCTAAAAGTGTCATTTTTCATACTGAAGAAAATGGTAAACTTTATAAGTCCATAAAAATTCTGTCAACATGAATTCAAAATAAAACAAAATATTTACTTAAGGGGTGGGTGTCGCTTTTTGGTACCTTTCAATCACGCCTCAGATCAAATCTAGGGCAGTTGTAAAAAATCTGAGGATACTTGTTTGTAGATCTAGCCTTCGTCTAACGATCACACATCTCAAAGTCAACCTTGTCACATCACACCACCAGGTGGCGAGTCTATTCTAGAGCACTAAACGGTTTTTTTTAAATCTATCTTCTTTTAGACCCCACATACAAAGTGTCTCAAAATTTACACAAAGTAGCAAATAAATGAGAAGAAAAAAGTGATGAGAAGGAATTTTTCGATTTTTGACTTTTTTGCTTCTAGAATCTCACTTAAACGCCGATTTTGCCAGTTTTTCGACTTCAAACTCTATCTTCTTTTAGACGAATGTTTAGAATGAAGCCATTTTTTCGAATAAGGTAGATAAATATAATGCGGTAAAAGTGATGAGAAGGAATTTTTGAATAAAATTCTAGNTTTCCGATAATTTTAATGTCATGCATCGTTTTCGGTGGGTCATATTCACCAATAAAAAATGTTCATATCATGGTGGAATACCGGTTTTATGCGGGTTAAAGCAAAAAAATATTCGAATTTTTAAAATTCTAGATTTTGTTCTAGATTGTTTTAAAAAAATAATTGCCACCATGAGATTCCTTGGGTCAACTTTAGTCATAACCGATATTAATGTTTCATAAATTAATTCTATAAAGGGCTCAAAAAAAACCGACACCCACCCCCTTAATTCATTTTAAATAAATTCGATATCTTTAAAAATAAGTATGAACTCTTAAATAACCCACGCAATTAAGCAAGATAAAAACCATTTGTATACCACAGTAGTCGCCGCTGTGCGAAAAGGCGCTTTCAAAAAGTCAATTCACCGCGCCGTAGTGCTAAATGTCTCGGTCTCAAAAAAACGTCACTGCAATTGGGTTGACCCGTAATAACAAAGTTTTTTGTCTATTTTTTGACTACCACCCAAGGATCGGCAGTGCCGATTCGGCACAACACTTGAAATTTCTGTCCTGTCCTGAGGAAGACAAATTTTGAATTTTTCTGTCCTGTTTTCGGGAATTTTTTTGAAATTTGTATTATTTTATCGAAAAAAATATTCAAATAATTAAGGTTCCAGTAAAGATAAGGCGAATTTCTCAGTAAGGCTTAACTTATCAACACTTTGTTCTTTATTTTCTTACAGTTATTTTTTAACACATAAATTCTCAAATTTATACAGGACTGTCTTGTCAAGTCAGAAACCAGGACAGGTCCCATTAGTTTTTGAAAAATAATGAAACCTGTCCTGGCCTCATCAAAATTTTTTAGAAATATATTTCAGTGAATGACACTTATCGGTTTAAAGATTTGTACTTTACCGGTAATTTGAGATAAAGGCCCAAATTTTCAGAGACGACCACCCCTTTATCAATAACCTGGCAGAGATTTGTGAATTTATTTTATTTTGAATACAAAACAAGTATAAATTTTGAGCAAACAAGCAAATTAAAAGAATGGCGAATATCGCTGACATTTATCTCGATATTTACATCTAAAAAAACCAACGTTTTTTACAATGAGAAGAGACAATTTGTGAATAAATATTAAAAAACTGAAACCTTGACCGAGATCGTTTAGAACTATTAATTTCAAACAAATCGATCAGAAGCACCGAAATAAATCAGCTAGAGTTTGTTAATCACACTTTTTCAAGTTCCGTCTTTTATAATAATTTTAACATGACATAAATACTAATTTGTTATCTTGTGTTTTTGAGTAACAAACTACAAGCACAAAAAGGGTCAGCAGTAAAAGGCCGAAAAGTAGAAGGTCAAAAACTCAAAAATTTCAATTTTTTGAAAATCAAAAATGCTTATATTCTTGTTCGCAATAAAATTTTGCGTTTTTAAAAGTATTTTTTCAAATGTAAAGTATTTCACGCTTTTTATGTTTTTTTTCCAATTTGCATTACTTGCTATCCGCCATGGAGAACGATCAATTTTGGCAAATACCTACGTCTTTTCCAGATTAAGGGGGTGGGCGTCGTAATTTTTTGAGCCCTTTATAGAATTAATTTATGATACATTAATATCGGTTATGACTAAAGTTGACCCTAGGAATCTTATGGTGGCAATTATTTTTTTCAAAACAATCTAGAACAAAATCTAGAATTTTCAAAATTCGAATATTTTTTTGCTTTAACCCTTGTGAGCATATAAAAAAAAGTTCCGCCACTTGTTCACAGAAAGCTTAAGGCAGTTGGAATTTTAATTTTGTCTGCATAAGGAAGTTGAAAGGTCATATTTTTGCATTCGACATTTCATATTCTAGAATTTTAATTTTGAGTTCTAGAAAAACTAGTGAGAAAAGCAAGGTGTACCATATCACGTGATACACAGTCACAGTTGTCTCTACAATTTTTATTTCTGTCGAAAACAATGCACAAGAATCTGGCCTACGTCATAGTTTTGTCCGCTTTNTTATAAGTAAATTTTGTTGGGAACTGAGCCCCAAATCGGCCGAAGGCCGATAAAGGTGGATATTATATTTATAATTGAATTTTGTTAGAAACTGAGCCTCAAATCGGCCGAAGGCCGATAAAAAAGAATTTTTTTGTTTTTCATTTAGTTTTGATATAAAAATTTCAAAGAAAATTTGATAATTCTTTTCCAAAATTTGAAACCGTTGTTTAAAATTTGAGAGTTTTTCTAAATTGCTCAATTTTTTTAAATCGCTCAATTTTATTCAAAATATAACAAAAATTACAGAATTAAAATTTTTTCAAAAGCAATATTATTTTCTTAATTCGAAATTTAACTTCGAATTTCAGAATTTTCGCAAAAACTAAATTTTCTTTATTGTTTTGAGTTTTTCTTAAGATTTCTTTGTTTGAAATTTGACTATTTTCTCACAAATTTTAAAATTTTCTCACAAATTTGACAATTATCTGAAAAATTTGACTATTGATTTCCAATTCGACAATTTTAAGAAAAATTGTCGGATTTCAAATTATTTGTTAAATTTTTGGGAAAATTATCAAGTTTTTAGGGAAATTTAAAAATTTGTGAAGAAATTCAGAAAATAATTCCTAAATTTTTAACAAATATTGAAAAAATTAGCAATTAAATAAAAAAATTAGAATCCCTTTTTATCGGCCTTCGGCGGATTTGGAGCTCATTTTCCAACAAAATTTATTTATAAATATAATATCCTCCTTTATCGGCCTTTGGCCGATTTGGGGCTCATTTTCTATGTGTCTCAAAATCTTATCAAATTTATCAAAAATTCAGAAGATATTATATCCGAGATATATTTAGGGCTCTCTAGCAAAACATAAGAATATCAGATGTCAATCTGAAGCACAATTTTACGCTGAAATCGAAAAAATATATTAACGATGAAAAAAAGATATGCAATTACCTTGGTTGCACTAACTTTTTTTCATCGGGATCCCTAGAAAAATACCTAAAAAGGGGATGTCCTGTCTTTTTGATCCACGTTCGCGTTCGAATAACTAAGGCAAATTCACTTGTAAAATTACATTATAAATTATACTGGTTATAGTAAGACTAAAATTTATCATGATAAGTTTCAAATATTTTTTTCAAAATAATTAATAATTTTTTTTTATTTGCTGAGTTGAAACTCGTTAATCATGTACAATGTATCATACATTTTCATCAATCGATCAAAGTTACAAACACAAGGAGCTCGAAATTATTTAGAGAAGCGTGTTCTACTAAGATTTTTCAGATAAACTGTTCTTAAACATTTATACAAACAATCGGCGAATTTTTTTTTATCAGATATTTAGGATATCATATAGGATATCATTTACTTCACTCAATCAACGGGATCTTATATTTATAGATAACACCATTTAACATACCGATTACGGAGCCTCCTGGTCGTTTTCTGCTAGACTTTTAGCCAACAATTTTAAATAATTCGGCGTTTGGTAACGACTGATCCGATAAAATTCTTAGATAGCTCAAACTGAGCACAAATATTTAGTGAATAATAAAATAAAAACAATTGGTCCGAATAGGACTATTTTTTCCCCTTTTTATTTGGAGATTACTGAAATTGTTTTATCATCAGTTTTTGTTCAAAAAATTGAAAACAATGGTCTCATTTGCACCTTTTTTTACTTTATTCATCTCTGGATAGTTGTGCTCAGTTTGAGCTATCTAAAAACTAAATGAGATAAGTCGTTTTCAAAGCTGAATAAATTGAACCATTTGGCTAAAAATCTAGCAAAAAACAACCAGGAGGCTCCGTAATTGATACAGTGATACAGTGAATGATACAGTGAATGAAATTCCCGCCAATAAAAATGGCTACTATGCGCATTTTATGTCTGAACTCTCGGCATGGTCGATAGCTTGGCTTTAAAAATATAAAACAGCTAGTTACCATATTTTATTGGCGGAAATTTCTATAAAAGAGAATCATAATGATTCATTATTAATGAAGTATGTCAAATACTGTATGTTACACATATTCGGAGAAATATCGATGAAATTGGTCTGAATCCGAACATTTTTCAAGTTTTAATTTTAAAGACTTATAGACTTTAAATTAAAGTAAATCTCGAATTTTGGAAACACTGGGAAAATGGTACAACTCGGATCTTTCAAATAAATGACTCGTTCCAAAAGCCGAAATGTAAACGGTGTGGACACCATATTTACTACTGAGAGGCATCCTACTGAGATGATATTGTTTACCTACCGAAGTGAATATCTTTAGTAGATACCGTTTATATGTGGGTGTTGGCGCGAAAGGTTTCGCGTCATAATCAACATATCCTAGTCAGTTATATGAGCAGTTGGCGTATGGGTTAGCGGAACTCGATCATGATCCCGTTTACCTGGGTTCGACTCCCGGACTTCTCAAACATTTTTCTATTGTATTCTCCCAACATCGGCTAATGCAAACAAATCATAGAGAAAAATAAGACAAAAAAAATTGATCCAAATTGGTCCATTGTGCTATGTTTTATTGAAATTGTTTGAGAGTATTATAATTTCAACGTATGCGTCGTTTCTTGAAACCAAAATTGAAACGGTTTAGAGTCCAACGTTAAGACACCCTATTATTACCGCAAAAAAGGGAAAACCACCAAAAAGGGAAAACTTTAAGCAATTTTTGATTGCTTCTATTTTTTTAAAAAAACTAATACGTATGTAATTAAACAATTTCAGTAATGTTAAAAACAAAATCAAAAAATTCGGTCTGATCAAAACAAATTTTTAATGTATATTGATTAGATAATTGTGCTCAGTTTGAGCTATCTAAGAACTAAATCGGTTTTCAAATGACGCGTCGTTTTCTCATGTCCGAATTTTTGAGGGACTAATCTTTACGACAGGGCAATAACTTATTGCCAATAAGGGGTTATGACCACAAAGCCTTTAAACTATTCTAAATCTAAGCTGCTATTTGATAAATCAGCATTTTAAATTCAAATTGCATTATGTCTTAATCTTGAAATTTATTCGATAATCCAAAATTTATTAAATTCTAGACTTCGGTCAATACAGTAGTTACTCTGTTAGAGTTACCCCTGTTGTAGTTACCTTTTATCTGTTGTAGTTACCCTTTTTTGAGAAGTTCATGTCAGTTATCTGTTGGAGTTACCCCTTATAAAAAATCTCAAAAACTCTAGACTTTCAAAATTACATTTCAATTTTTTTGCATGGCACATTTTATTTTTAATTTAACTCTTGAACATAATTGTTTAATTAAACAGTAGGTGCGGTTGAAGAACGTTTTAGAAAGCTAGTCATTTTAAGTTGTTTTTTCGGGGGTTTTCCCGTAGGTATAATTTTCAAGGTTGGAGTTTTTTTCTTAAGCGGCATCGAATTAGATCGGATCGGAGCTGGATTATCTTGGTTTAGAGACTCAACATCTGATAGACATTGCGTGTCAAATCCACCGACAAAACTACCTGTTAGCGAATCTT
>SCLH01000089.1:108962-126439 GCA_004367855.1 Oikopleura vanhoeffeni | reverse complement strand
CGCTCAAAATAGCTTCTTCGACTGGATGTATTTCCGGTCCTGGATCAAACAGTAAAGGTTCTTCTATTTCTACCTCTTCACTACTGTCAAAATCCATCAGCGCCTGTTGCATTTTGCACCCAGCATTACTTCGGCGTTGCCGTTCAGTCATTTTATCTCTATATTCAGTAAACGATAATTTCAGTGATTTTTTTTTCACCAATTTTTTTTTAATCAATAATAAACGTTAATTGGATTGGTTTATATTCACGAATGTTTTTTTGCTACATGTACTAGTATTGGTTGAGACTCGCCCCCAAGTCCATCGAGAACTTTTGTAGAATTTTTACTTCGAAAATTGATAAATTATTTTCGTGCGCGAGATAATCCATAGTTATAAAGAATAATATTTTACATGAGAATGGTGATGAAAACATTCCATTTTTTTGCAGCTGCAAATTGCAGCCTGCAATACCCAAATTGGTGGCGGTTTATTATTTGAAATATGAAAATGTGAAATTAACCCTAAATTCGTGTTTCTTATGCAGTTGTTTCTGAGAATCGGCAAAAATGAGAAGAGAGTTTTAATTTTCTTATTTCACTTCTTGCATAACTTTAGAAAGCTTTCTACAAATTAGGTTTTTATTAGGATGTAAGAAAATTTTGAATGATATGATTATATTGAAAAAATATATTGTTGATAGAAGTTGGTTTATGCTGCAGATGGCCGTAATCCGAGGTTTTAAAGGGTTCTTCCACTTTTTTGAGAAATTTTTGGTTCACTGAAATATGTAAAAATTAATTTGAAGAATAGTATTGACAAAAAAACAGCGGCGGAAAAAATATTAAAAAAAGTTTTTCAGTATAAATGTAATTTTCAATAAGCGATTAGTCAAACTGTTATATTTATTTAAAATAAGGACTATGTTTTCAGAGAAAACTCTGCCTCACAATTTAGAAATAGAGAATTGTATGAAATATTTTTAGTAGGGAAACTTTGGGAAAGGTATTTCTAAAATAAGGCAGTTTTTTGTAGCCCATCAATTTCTAGATACGCCCGCGGAGGCCTATGATATAATAGCTGAAAATGGTGGGTGCAAAGACAAAAAAAAACGATCAGAAGATTAGTAGCAAAGAAAAGAGGGAGAATATAATATTAGCACTTTTTGATAATGAAAAGAATAATAATAAAATTTGATAAAATAACATGCACCTATACAGACCACTAAACAACAGAAATATATGGATAAAAAGAAATTATAAAAAGATAAATGATTATGAAAATATCAAAACCGGACCAGATATTATTCTTTTTCAAACTGGGAAAAGTGTTGCTTCATTAAATATACAAATTAACATATCAATTTATACTATTATGTTCGATATTTGTGTCGTTAACCCCCACTGATACGCGTTACCACCGCAGAGAGTGATTTCAGAACACAAACATAGTAGATTGTCATATTATATGACTAATGAAATAATGGTTGGTTGTTTATTTTTGAGGTTAATAATATATGGGAAATGGAAAAGAATTTAGGAGAATTTTGGTTGTACGTGATCAAATATGTGATTTCTCATACAGCCACTAAAAAAGCTCATCGAGATTGGGTTTATTCATCGGACTACCGGTACCCGAAATCTACTGATATACGAATAATAAAGGTATTATTCAGTATAAATTGAAAAAAAGATAAAAGCTTCTTTTATATCGTTCGGTTTATATCCGTTAACCGGATCTGAAATTAATTAATAAAATTTTCTATCAAGCTTTTTTTAGTTGACTGCAAAAAGTTTCTACATGTGTCTTTTTGGTTTTCCCCGTAATAGTCATGAAGAAGGTTGCACCAGCCGTCCGCGTCCATATATAAAGCTATATATGATTACTGAGAGTGGTGCTGTAGAGCTAGTAGAGTGTGGGGATAGTGTGTGGTGGGGAGTATCGCGCAGTAGGCAAGATTGGTGTAAGTAGGGCTATCCGTGTAGTACTGATGGGAAAAAAAAAAAGTTGTAGGACTTTTAAATCTTAATATGTATAGAATGCAATAGATGATTTTTGGTATACTGATATTGATTTAAGTATATCTTTATGATTAATTTAGAAAGTTTAAATTTAATTTGTTTGAGATGTCAAATTTTTAGATTTCAAAATTTTGATTCGAAAAGATAGGGTAATACAGAATGAGATTTGACAATCATTATTAATAATGACATAGTAAAAATTTTGAGAATTTTGCTGGCGAGAATTGTTTGATGACATTTATCGTTTTGTAGATGTTGTTATATTTTGAAGGGAATCAAAATCGTTTTTGTATCTGGAGGAAGCCATTTGGAGAAAGGGACAGCTTTCAGGTTATATATACATTGTTTACATTATTTAAATAAATAATCGAAAGTTAGAGAACTATTGATTATTATTACATGATAGCCATTGCATGGGCTATGTTTTGCTAGTATTACTCAGCTTCTCCTCCGAAAGCGTCCACACACTTAACTACTTAATCTATAAGAGTATATTTGACGGGACGGCTGGAGCTACATGGAGAAGCTGGGGCCACTTAAAAAAAATAGCCAGAGAAATCTTTTGGTTACCATATTTTAAATACCAAGAATAATTTCCAAGAAATAATTACAAAATAATGGTGAAGTTTTCTGCTTCTTTGGATTAAATATCTGCCGTTTAATAATCAGCTATTAAAAGATAGCCCTAAGGTTGAGAAAGCATTTAAGACTTACTGGATAAACTGAGCTTTCCGACTTACAGATACCATCGAAAAGGTGTTATTTTTAGCGGCACTCGAGGTCATTGAATTCCATAGGACAAAGTTAGCAAAGAAGCCAAAATTTGTGAGAAAAGAAGATTTAATAAAAATGATTCAACTATTGAATAAAAATATAAAAAAAAAAAAGAAAATAAGAAGATGATTTATATTATTATAAAAAAAAGATATATAAAGAAAGAAATATATTCATTCTTATCCGGGTCAATTTTAAAAACTTATTTGCTGTTAAGAATAGGGAATACTTTTTAAAGTGATCCGGGATAATAATGGAATGTACCCAAGTAAAATGTTTTTCATCAGTATTCCGTTTGTAAAATAGGCACTGAATAAAGTAGGACATTTTTTACATCGAAAATTGGTTTTTAATTTTTAGGATTGAAAACCATACAAAAATGAGATAAAAATAGCTTTTTTACATATTTGATATGATTCCAAAGATACAAGGATAATTCAATAAAAATTTTTATTTTTTTGATAGGAAACAATTAAAAAAATATGGGCAAAATTACTTCTTAGCAAAGCTTCCTGGTTAATTTTATCAGTTGTAGAAACAACGGGCCAAAGTCAGATTAAAAGTTATAAATATAATTAAAAGTCATTAAAATAAATGTAATAACAAGCGAAGACAATTAGGCATTTTGTGAATGAATTTTGAATAATAAAGTTAAAGAGACATTTTCGTTTCATTTTAAAAAGACGGACAGTCTGCAGTTCCTGTAAATGCCAACTATAAAATTTTAATTAAAGCCCTAAAAATGACAGGAATTATAAAACATTATTTATCATGAATAAGTTGCTTTAAGTTATGATCTATATGAATATAGTTGGGAAAAACGATGAGGAATGTGTTTTTTGCGATTTCATTTATTTTGAAAGATGGATCGCCCGGCGTATTTAAGCATTTTTTAACAGTGCCTTTTTTCATTTTCCTGCTTTTATTTTGTTTGAAGTCGATGAAATTTTTTCCACACGGCATTAAATTACGAGACGAACATAATTCAATTTTAGAAAGAAAACAAAATCAGGTATTTATTATTGCGCTGTAATAATTGAACTTACAGATTACATGTAATCTAGATTTGTGCAACGTTACGGGCTACAATTATTTGCTTAAAATTCCGAAAGAAAAAGTTATCACCAAAACATAATTTAAGCATAATAGATTGGGCGTTAGAATGGGTGGTATCCTTTTCAATCGCTTATAATTGTTGGCGACTCTTGGTTCTGAGCTATCTTGTAACTCAAATCTTCCAGATCCGAGAGTGAAATCTAATTTTAAATTTTGTTTTTAATTTGTTCGAAAATGTTTTAGAAATTTATCAGACTTCAATCAGAATTAGTTGTTCGAATTCTGTAGACATAATTCTTAAAATTATTTACTTGCCGCAAATAAGGTTGAATTATTATATAAATCAAAAAAACGAATTATGTTAAATAATTCAAGAAATTTACGAGGCGTTTTCATTACTTGATGTTCAATGATATAGTATAGGGTTCCACCGATCGTTTTGAGGTTATTTTACAGTCGTAAGAAATAACTGAGAATAATTTAAGAAATTCTTAAAAATNAACGAATCACAAATCGTGTATAATTAAGAGCGATAAAAGTGAGAAAAATCAAACTTGGTTTTTTGGTCACTATCTGATGTACCAGTCATTCAAAATCGACCGGTAAAGTTCAACCACCGTTACCGGAAGTAATATTTTCGAAAATTTGTACTGTCAAAAAATAAGCGTTTTTATGAGAACGCTTTGATAAACCTGCAGACTTCGCGCTGGAAACAAATCGAATTTCAGACCTCAAGGAGGCACTGGTCCCTGGAATTGAATTTTCTTGATCCAAAGTTAACATACAGAGCTTTCAGGAAACTAGTCAGATTAGTCATCTTCTAGAACTATCATTAAGCTTGTAGAATAGAAATCTCTTTTTTTATACATACACTCCTTTACACATAAGCGACACAAAAGGACCTAAGCCAAAATGGTGAAACTATCTCCTTCCAGGTTTTATGTCGAGATTATCTGAAATTTTGGCATAACTTGCAAAAGTGGTAGGCCAAACTTAATCTTGGTCATTTTTTTCAAATTTCGCTGTATTTTATCTGGAATATCGAAAAAGCTACCGTTTTGGCAATTATTCGTCGGAAAAACTATCTCCTCCTAGAAAAAATATCAAAATTCGGTCAAAATTTCAAAAAAAAACGCTTAGATTATTTTGCAAGTGGCTTAAAAGAAAGCCACGGAAACACTGATCAGAAAGTTGGGTTACGTTGAGGTGATTTTTTGAAGTTTCAGTGGTTTTATTAAAGCAAACGTTATTCGATCTTTGTTTTCAAAAAAATACTTAATCGAAAAAACGCGAAAATTTCAAACAACATTTTTCCTATGACTCATAAAAGCAGCGACCAGTACCCCCTTAGGGGGTAGTCAACGCAAATCAGGACAAAAATATGTTTTAACCTTATTTTTCCTGGAACGTTCAAAACTTTGTATTTTCTTAATTTGGAATTGATAAGCCGTATTTTTATAGTCCTCATTGCTCTCAAATGTTCAATTCTAGAAATTACCCTCATTAAACTGATTTTTGAAAACAAATTCTAGAACAAAAATAAATACTTGGGCTCAAATTGACCGCAAAATTTTTTACAAGCAATTCCCTTTAATAAATTCGGTTCCCTTTAATAAATTCGGTTCCCATTTTTGTCTTTCAAAATTTCTTATTTAAAATCATCTCACTAAATGTACCGTTTGTTATGCTTATCTTTTCCTAATACCACATGTCGTACCCACTATCGAAAAACGGCGTTACAGGAATCTTTTGCTATATCCTTTCACGAGGAAGGTAGATATTCTCAAATTTGGTCTAGTACATAAGTATGAACGTACATAATGTACTAGACCAACCTAGAAAATATCTATTTTCCTCGTAAGGGATATGCAATGGCAAGCCAAAAAATATTGTAACCAAAAAGTAGCATTTTCTAATAGCGTCGGTTTCATTGTCGTCAAATCTTCGTTACGTGATAATCACCGTTATGTAGGAAATTGACGTGTTTATAAATGCGATAGGTCAAATTATTTGTAATCCCTTAGTCTTATTTATGACTAAAAAATAATTTACAATATTTGTTTTTACCAAAAGCAAAATAGAAATGTACTTCTTTTCAGAATTTTAACTAACAAGGTTAATTTCATGTAAAACTCAGCTCGATCACGATCAAAGCAGAAGATTACGTTNGAACATGTGCAAAAACACCCATTTATTTTGGAAATTTCTCTAAATAACAAGAAATTTGAAAATCAGGCTTTGTACGGCTGTTAAGCTCACAAATTAAAGTTTATACTGAAAAAAAGAGAAAATTTTGATATCCAGGAGCTAGATAAAGTTGTACCAAAAAATGGAAAAAATCACTTTTTGGACCGGTATACCGGCCGGTCCGGTCATACAAAAAACTTTTGACACCATTTTTTGAAAATTTCAAACAAATATCTCCTAGAATCCAAAGTTTGAACTCAATACGAATTGCGGTTAGCTCAGGACTAACGTTTGAAAATCAGTAAAACCCGTCGGTTACCCCCTTAAGCTTTCTGTACACAACATTCAAAGTAGAGCCACAATTGTGGCTCTGGTGCCTTGGCGGAACTTTTTTATATGCTTACAAGGGTTAGGGGTATCCCGGTCCCTAATTTGACATATTCTCGATGAAATATCAGCCAAACAGAGTGTCAAGGATATTATCTGTTTTTCTCACACTTAATCAGAATTGTTTGTTGATTTAATAATTGACAAAAACCGAAACTTATTTACTTTTAAAACAACCAAAAAATCAACCTAATAGATGACCCTAATTTTTCAAAATTTTGATCATTTTCTTCAACATTTTAAAGTTGCGCGCCTCTAGAATGAAAGTGAGAGTCATTTTTAAAAAATTTGCTTCTAAACCAGTTTACTAACACGATTTGTTCGAGATATGGAAATGCAAAAAAAATTATATGAAAACTCAAGGCGCTGAAAATTTTATGGCGACACTTGTCAAAATCTCAGTTTTTGAGAAAATTCTAGAGTTCGAAAAATAAAAATTTCGGCCTTACAGTAGTTCGCTACTGCAGCTTTACATAATCTCAAGAATTTTCAACTTTTTTTCGTGTTTTTTGAAGGCGCTGAAAATTTTTCTAGATTTGAAATTACCGGTTTTCAATTCGGTTTACTGGTAAAATACCATTTAGTATACATTTCAAAATTATATGACTTGCAGCCGAGGTTTCGATCATTCCAGCCATACTAGATAGAAGTTTGTATCTCTCACCGTATTTCTGTGAAAGACATTCGAAAACACCTTTCATACCGTTGGGAACCCCCTTAAGTCATTATATCCCTTTATGACCTTTTGCATGATTTAAGAGATGTGGGTTGAGGGAGCCAATCCTAACACTCCTAAGACCCCTTCTAGCCACTCATGAGGCCGCTTTCTCTTCTTTTCAGCCCACATCTCTTAGATCATGCAAAAGGTCATAAAGGGATATACCACTTGTTTGGAGTTAACTTTGTCGGCATTACTAATTATAATATATTCGCTTCCAAAAAAATCCTGCCGAATTTTTTCAAGCTGTTTAATCCGTTTAACCGCTTTGGTGGGAATTTCCCCCTTCGAGGAATTTCCCCCCTTAAACGCTCGCTGACAGGAATCTTTGCTCTGACCTTGTCCTAAGGGGTTGTCCGTTTAAACGCACTATACTGTACCTTCCTCGTAAAAGGATATTCAAATGTATTCACTCCTGCAATATTAACAAAGTTATAGCTATTTCAAATTGCTTGCAGATAGCTAGATTTTATACCCACAACCCCCCTTAAAATCAGCATACAAATTTCTCTACAAGATGGGTCAATAAAATCGATATCCATTTTTGACTTTTGAAATTCCTGATTTCAAACCGTCTATACTGTTGAGTCAATAGTATTGACTATAGGCAACAGTTTTTAGGCTTATTGGATAAGCAACATTTTTCGTCGTCACCCACTGTATGAATCATACATTATGATTAGGGTTCGTACCGGAAGAACCAGGAGCCAAAGTAAAACCGATAGTGATATGAAAAAACGCTCCTAGGGTGTATCAGCCACACACTTCTAACTGTAATGTTTCTTACTATTGTGTAGTGTTTTTGTCAGGTGGCTCGACTAGGGCCGCCACCGGGGTCGCGCGCATAACATTATGCGCGGGACAATATAGCGAAAGAGAGACTTTTGACATCATAGTTTAGAGCCGATAATTAACAGGATTAAATCCTTCTGTTAAAAAATACTAATTTTATAACACAAATGCATAACAAATTGTAAAAATGGTCTCAAATAGTTTTTTTTGAATAAAAATCCGCTTTGGACAATTATTAGAAAAAGTCTTAAAAATTGAAAAACGCGTATGCGGGCAAATTCACCAATATGGGGTCGGCAATATTGGGCCCCCTGTATTTTCTAATTTATTTTCGAAATTAAAAGTTCTTTTATTTATTGGTATATTAAAGTTTCCTTTATTAATTTTCGAAATCATTTTAATAAAATCAATTTCCTAGAATTTGTAAGCTAAATTGTGAAATAATTAAAAAATTGCCAGCTGGTCTCCAGAGTTGGATATCCGGGATATCATATCCCTTTATCACTTTTTGGTTAGAATGCGTAGCCACAACGGTTAAAATCACACGTTAAAATGAGTAGTCATGGCTACGCATTCTAACCAAAAATGATAAAGGGATATGGGGATATTCGTTTGTTCCCGTTTTTCACCAGATGTTATTTTTATCTGATTTTGAATAATAATTCAAATAAATTTGTGAAAGGGATCCACATTTTTATTTGAAAATCAAGCTTACGAATTCCTGGAAATAATTACTAAAATTTGAATAAAATGAGAACTCTATTTGAATTTCATCTTGAAAAATAATTCTCAATAATTGAAATAAATAAAATTGTTAATTATAAAATTTTGTCATAAATATATTTATACATTGATAAATTTTAAGTATATTATTCATAGTACGTCTCGCTATCTAAATCGCTCTTACCCACATACTCATTTTGGTAATCTATTACCAGCTCGACTCTGGAGCGCTTAAATTATATAGTTGCCATTATCGGATGAACTTCATATTTAAAATGCTTAGCTTTTTTACAATTCCTGATCTCTTGGTGCTAAATGATTTCTCTATCTTGTTTACTTCTTGAGATAAAGCAACTTTGTCGCGTCGAAATTTCCACATGAAAAGTTTAATGAGTTTTTGAAAGTTGAGAAATCTTCTGAAAAAAAAATAAACGCCTTTCACCAGATAGAATTTTGGATTTAAATTCTTGTGTTCAAAAATCAAGGATTTGCAATTCAAGATTCAAAAAAAACTTATTTTTGATTTTCTCACCTCAAAATATTTCAATTTTTCTCTTTTAAAATCAATTCATATCCGGAATGAAAAAAATTTAGGCTTATAAAATAAGATACAATCATAAATGAAGCTTTACTTGCAAACAACTGAAAATTGATACTATTTGCTAGTAGGTTGACTTTATTTACTCTTTGAATTTGAGCGAGCTCAACAAATTGTATTTATTTGACAAACAGAAAGCAAACCAAGGGGGTGTTCGTCGTACTTTGAGGCGAAAAACCGGGTTTTCAATGGCCAATTATCGCAAGAGTAGAAAACTTCAGGACAAAATAAAGCGAGTACCAAAATGATTGTAATTTTCCATATTTGCATAAAAAAGGCATAAAAATAAAATTGGGAAGAATTGGGTATCAGCGCTCAAAAAATGACCCACTAAACAAAAAAAATTGTTTTCAAAATGAGACTTTTCGACCTTTATTTCTATTTTTTGGATCGATTATTCTAAACGAGTTATATTAAAATTATATGGAGGTTATTCACAGTAAAATTCGCTACATTATGTAAAAAAATTTTGGTAAAGAAATTTTAAAAAATTAAAATATTTAGTTTTTAGTTTAATTTATTTGTCCAAAAGCTCAAATTTCCCCCGGTCCGAACCCTAATTATGATTCAAAAATATATTTGATTAAACACTTGTATTTTTCCGAATGAATAAAGATTTGAACATAGCCGAGAGTTATTATTACTCAGTAATAAAACTTAATATTTACGACTATCATGATTAATTTAAGTGCACTACGCATAATTTAACTCAGAAAGATCGACGTAAACACTCAATTTTTAAAGAAAAACCAATGCTGTTTTTATGTGATCTAAGAGAAATTTCCCACTGATTTTACTCAATGAAAAATTGTCGGAAATGGTTTATCCGGATTTTATTGATACTTGGCATTAAAATTCTAGTTGTCCCTTCATTTCAAAATTTAGTTGAAATAATTGGAATTTATAGGGAAGACATTTCAGTATATGAAAAACCGCGTTACTTGCAAATTATTTCCGATGAAAATGATCCAATTTTACCTATGAAAGAACCTGCATTCATAGATTTTCCGTTCAAGGACGTTTGTAGTAAAAAGTGCGATCAAAATGAAATTTCATATTCTGTAACAGCAGGAGTTGCTGGAGTTATTGGGCCTAAAGTTTGTTGGAAAAATGCATTAATTATGAGTTCAAAGGTAAAGAGTTAAATTTTGGTTTACATTGAACTTTTTATTTGAGTAAAAAAGTTCAACGTAGAATAAAAATAATTGGGCGTAGCCAAACTAAATAAAACATATTATTCGCAAATGGTATGCAAACTAACTTCAAGCACAAAAATTATTATTCTGAAATGATCATTCAGCACATTTTTATTGCTACAATTCCGATTTTTTTTCTGGTCATTTTAAGACTTAGGATTTTTTTGTTTTTGAAATTTTTTCAGAAAAAAATTGATTTTAAGGTCAAATTTACATGACTAACTTTAGCCAGCTGTAAAAGTTGCAAATTAGGAGCTAGCGCACTTTTTTTTCTGCAATCAGAAGAAAAGGCTTATACAATTTCAAGTTTCTAGATTTAGGTCATAATGACCACCCGGTCGACCACAATGACCGGTCAAAGTTGAAGGTCAATTTCAAGGTCATCGAATTCGTATAAAAGACCCACCAAAATGATCTCCGTGGCCAGCTTTCTAATGAACGTATTAGGAACCATAGGTGAATTATGTACGCTTACGGTGCTAGAGAGCAATACATTTTGATATGATTCGAGAGAAGTTGAGCAATTGCCTTGAAAATACCACCAAAATATTGCTCGTAGTCGACTTTCTAATGACGGTATTAACAACCATGGGCTAATTATGTATACTAAGGGTGCTAGAGAGCAAAATATATTTTTATGATTTGAGAGGCAAAGGTCAATCTCAAAGTCATCAAATTCGTATAAGAGACCCATCAAAATGATCCCCGTGGCCGACTTTCTAATGAACGTATTATGAACAATAGGTGAATTATGTACGCTTACGGTGCTAGAGAGCAAAACATTTTGATGTGATTTGAGAGATGTTGAGCAATCGCTTTGAAAATACTACCAAAAGATTGCTCGTAGTCGACTTTATGATCAAGGTATTAACAACCATGGGCTAATTATGTATACTTAAGGTGTCAGAGAGCAAAAATACCTTTCTATGATTTGAGAGGCTTCAGCTATCTAGTTCTCATGGATATCAGTTTTATAATAAATAACAATTTCTCAATCTAACGGATAATGTATTTTAAAAACCAAATAAGGTTTTCTATTATTTATTTTCAATCAAAATATTATTGGGCGCTCATTGACTCTTCCATGCCTTTAAGTTAATAATTTACAGAGTTTTCTAAATAATTTTCAACGGGAAATTTTTTCATAAAGATATTTACACGATGTCGGCATCGAAGAGTTTTACAGTCACCGAATCTTCATTTACACAGAAAATTAGATATAAAGATTTAGCGTAAGTTTGAAAAAATTAAAGATATTTAGAAAAAGTTTTCGAGGGCAATTGGAAAGTAACACTGATATCGCCATAAAAAGAGTGAATAAAATTCAACTATAAAATTTGAAAATAAGGCATTATATATTGATTTTGGAAGTTAAAAGCTATCAATTAAATACTATCACGCCGAAATAATTTTTTATTCGAAATTTAAATTTTTGGCTCCATACTATATACTTAATAAAACAGGAGCATGTTCAAATTTTTTTGTGGCATTTAGTGACTGGAAACATAATTGATGATTTTAACACGGTGATTTTGTTTTCGGACAACGCGTCGGAATATAAATCTGCAAAAACGCTAGCCGATCTGACCGATGAGCACCAGTTTGGTACCAATAAAAAAATTATCAGACTTTATAAGGTTAATCTTGTTAAACTCGGTAAAATAAAACCAAATTACGTAGCAGGCAAAACACGGAAAGTCAATTGTGGATTCTATAGGTTCAAGAATCAAACATGTCTTCAGGATATATGAAAATACATATGGATTCTTACCAGAATATGGGCTAGGAAGATTAATTGATAATTTGAACTCTAAAATCTCTGTGACCACAAACGATATGAAATCGTATACGTTTCATTTCTTCACAGACCAAAACTTGGTGAACAACGGTTCTATTTCTAAGCATCCAACTGCCGTAAGCCGTCTGTCAAATCAGACATTTGTTTTCAATAGACGGTGTATCAGAAAGGTATACGAAGATAAAATGGCGAAAAGCGCGATTCTATCTGGGCCAAGAAGACGACTTTCGCAAATTTGTATTTGCTCATTCAGTGTGCCCTGATTTATGTGAATTTGTTTATCAAATAACAAAAAATTCTGTACAAAGTAGTAACTGGGGTAACAGAAGTACCCAATTCGAGTTTTCACGTGCACAATAAGGATCCGTATGTTGCATAATAAACTATCGAAATATATTGACATATTTTTTGATCAGCAGATAAAAAACTTCAGTTTGATTAAAACTGTCTAAATTTCCACTCCAGCTCGTAATTTGCTCTATGAGAACTAGATAGATGATGCCTCTCAAATCTTAGACAGTCGTCTCCGAGAAATTTTTGGTGGATTTCAAGCGATTGCTCAACTTCTCTCAATTTTTTGCTCTCCAGCACCGTAAGCGTACATAATTAACCTATTGTCATAATACGTCCATTAGAAAGTCGGCCAAGGGATCATTTTGGTCGGTCTTTTATACGAATTCGATGACCTTGAGATTGACCTTCAACTTGACCGGTCATTGTGGTCGACCGGTGGTCATTATGACCTAAATCAAAAAACTTGAAATTGTATAAGCCTTTTCTCCTGATTGCAGAAAAAAGTGCGCTAGCTCCTAATTGCAACTTTTACAGCTGGCTAAAGTTAGTCATGTAAATTTGACCTTAAATCAACTTTTTTTCAAAAATTTAAAAAACGAAAAAAATACTAAGTCTTTAAAATGACCAGAAAAAAATTCTCTACAAGATAGCTTAAACACCATTGAAAACGATTTTTGACTTTGAAATTCCTTATTTCAAATCGTCTGAGGTCAAGATTATTGAGATTATTTTTTTATGAAAATATGGATTCCCAATTTTCGGAAAATTCAAGTTTTATTTCTGCCGAACTAGACAAAATGTTTAAAAAAGCTCTCGTTGGGCTCCGACGAGGTCTCGGCTTCACATTCATATTGTTTCTGAAGTCCTTACTTAAAAATCCTGGGAGGAGTAAGCTTTTGCGTGAAACTCTTAAAATAGCTAAAATACGATTTTCGATGATTCTGGAGTCGAATTAAAAAAATCCGATAAGAGTACTCCCTTTAAAAGCAAGTAAACTCCCGTAGTGTCTTTTGCGCCATCCGTGGCGCAATGGTCTTTAATCGCAATTTAGAACCTTAATCATGTATGAATGAAAATTTACAAAATGACTATATTACAGTAATTATTTTTGCAAACAAAATTTAAATCATCAAAAAAGCCTTTGTGCGGGATCAGAAAAAAATTCTAAGACTTTTTTCCCATTACACGATAGCCCAAATGATGAATGACCGTATATTTAAGGTATAATGTTGGTAAAAGCTGTACTGTTTTTTCAAAATTGCTTAAATCATTTTTGAAACAAGTGAAGTGGTTCCTTAGAAGTTTTTAAGACTTTTTTTCCATTACACAAAGTCCAAAAACGATCACGTGACCTTCAAATTAGGAAATAGGGTTTTGGTTCAAGTAAACAAATACTGATCAAATTACACCGAAATTTTTGGGCCAATTAAGACCTAATTCAATAGTTTTGAACATAATAATATTTTCCAAAAACGTCACGTGATCTTATTTTTCAAGAAATAGGATTAATTTTTGACATATTCCAAACCTTATTTTTGATTATTTCGTCACGTGATTTATTTCGGACTTTGGTGTAATGTGAAAAAGTCTTAAAAACGTTTGAGTGGACCCTGGAATTTTTTGACGTAATTTGAGTACTTTTTCAAATTACTGTACTATGTTTTTTCAAAAGTACTCAAATCACGTGTAGACCCTTAAAATATCGTAACGAATTTCTAAGACTTTTATTGCGTTACAGTATGGCCTCCGGTTTAAATAGATTTCTAGAAGTCCTAACTTCCAAAATACTGATACAGAAGAATGCGTAGGCGAAAGAAGGAGCGAAGGATATCACGAGAAATAATTATTTCAAAAAATTTAGACTCATTTTACATGAGAATGATGATAAAAACATTGATTTTTTTTGCGAAATGGCGACGGTTTATATTTTAAATTTAAAAATGTCAAATTAACCTTAAATTGTGTTATTTATGCACTTGTTTGTGAGAATCGGCGAAAATGAGAGAATTTTTTAATTTCTTTCTTCACATTTTGATGACTTTTTTTCAACAAATTTTTTATAGGACTGTAGAGAATCTCTGAAAAATATGATTATATTTAAAAATAATATGTTGATAAAGAATCTTCGGTTATAATGCTTAATTCAAACGTAACGCATGATGGCGCAAAGACACTACGGGTCCAGAGATTGTCGCCACTACGGGAGTTAAGTCGGAAGGTACTTATTGTCTATATTTGGTTAGCTAAAATGGCTCCCAGCCTCTGTCTCTTTCCTATCTAATATATACTGTATGGATAATTCACTTTATAAATTTGGTAACGTTTTCGATTTATTTAATCATTTCAACCATAAATTGAACTAATGCAGCAATTTTTCAAAGTATAAAAATGGGAATTGAACGAAGGGCAGAAAAAATATTTTTGGATTTGTTGATAAACAGTCATGTACATTTTATGCCGAAAGATATATGGATAAAAGACTTTTCTGAAAAGTACACCCAAGAACACTAGCAGGGATATATATGGAAGACTTTATATTTGTATTTGTCTCAAACAAAAAAATATATCAATTTATTTAAGCTATACAATAATGGCGAGGATGAATGGCCTTCGAATAAATCTAGAAACTGACAAAAGACTTTTGGAACTTTTGATTTGTGGCCAATAAACAATGATCTGGACGCATTAAAGGTATTTGTTCGTGGTACACAACAGTCGGAAATATAATTTTGGCAATTTACGACGATGCGTATGTTCACATAGGATCAAAAGATAAAGATCTGATTGCTTTATTGGGAAGCTCAGCTATCCATACGCTTAGTTTCGGGATAGTTGGGTGTTTATTGGTCAAAACAAGGCGCCGGTATTGTGAATGTACAAGAAAATTAATAAAAAGTAATGCGAGAATAAATATGGAGGGTGGCCGGAACAAGCAGAAATTAATGGATGTATACGACTGTAAATATTTACTTTTATGTGATAATATTTTTAAATGACCTCCTGACCAAATTTGTTCGATAGAAGATCACTTTTCATTTGCTCTAACTTTGATGCGATTTACAATTAATCTATGCCTTAAACTATGGGGGTTGTATAGCTGGAAAGGCCTTTTCAAGGGCTCATAACTTTTTATTCCTTCATAAATCTTATAAAAATGTCAAGATGGTAGTTCGTAACTCTAAAGGAAATTTTTATCATAGCATGTTCGACAACCGGTAAATTAAAGTTAAATTAAGTTAACCGCGAGCAAAATTTTTTTTTTAAAAGACGTATTTTTTCACCTTATTTCAAAAGAATATGATTTTCTACAGACATGTATACCTTTATCACTTTTTGTTAGAATGCGTAGCCACTCTCCTTTTAACGTGTATTTTAACGTTGTGGCTACGCATTCTAACCAAAAGTGATAAAAGGATATATCCCTTTAACGCATTAATGTTAATCTAGGATGTGCAGGTTGAGGAGTGGCCTTAGGATTGGCTCCCTCAACCCGCACATCCTAGATTAACATTAATGCGTTAAGAGATATTATATTGTATATTTGACAAACAAAAAAACTAATAGTGTCGTTTTTTCGAAATTACCTCAAAGTGCTTCAAAAATAACGAAAAGTGCCGTTTTGCCACTAAAAACGTATTTATAAATCAATTTGTATACGCAGTGAACATTTTCGAGGTAATTTAGAAAAAACTAATAGTGTCGGAATTTTTAATTTCAGATCTTAACTCCCATGATCATCAAACGATCGGCAACTATCATGTTTCTGGAAAATTTATAATATTTTTCACAAAATTGATATTTTTATAAAATTAAAAAATATTAAATTATGATTAAATTTTTGAAAATTTAACCAAAATATATAGAAATTAAATAAATATTGAATTCCTTTCTCAAGTATATGTTAATTTTTGAATAAATAAATAATATTTTTTTAATTTTGATTTAATAAATTAAAAATTGGAAATTTTACNAAGTTTGATTAAGAACTGTCTAAATTTCCACTCCAGCTCGTAATTTGGCTCTATGAGAACTAGATAGATGATGCCTCTCAAATCATTAGACAGTCGTCTCCGAGAAATTTTTGGTGGTATTTTCAAAGCGATTGCTCAACTTCTCTCAAATTTTTTGCTCTCCAGCACCGTAAGCGTACATAATTAACCTATTGTTCATAATACGTCCATTAGAAAGTCGGCCAAGGGGATCATTTTGGTCGGTCTTTTATACGAATTCGATGACCTTGAGATTGACCTTCAACTTTGACCGGTCATTGTGGTCGACCGGGTGGTCATTATGACCTAAATCAAAAAACTTGAAATTGTATAAGCCTTTTCTCCTGATTGCAGAAAAAAAGTGCGCTAGCTCCTAATTTGCAACTTTTACAGCTGGCTAAAGTTAGTCATGTAAATTTGACCTTAAAATCAACTTTTTTTCAAAAAAATTTAAAAAACGAAAAAAATACTAAGTCTTAAAATGACCAGAAAAAATTCTCTACAAGATAGCTTAAACACATTGAAAACGATTTTTGACTTTTCAAATTCCTTATTTCAAATCGTCTGAGGTCAAGATTATTGAGATTATTTTTTTATGAAAATATGGATCCCAATTTTCGGAAAATTCAAGTTTTATTTCTGGCCGAACTAGACAAAAATGTTTAAAAAAGCTCTCGTTGGGCTCCCGACGAGGTCTTCGGCTTCACATTCATATTGTTTCTGAAGTCCTTACTTAAAAATCCTGGGAGGAGTAAGCTTTTGCGTGAAACTCTTAAAATAAGCTAAAAATACGATTTTTCGATGATTCTGGAGTCGAATTAAAAAAATCCGATTAAGAGTACTCCCTTTAAAAGCAAGTAAACTCCCGTAGTGTCTTTTGCGCCATCCGTGGCGCAATGGTCTTTAATCGCAATTTAGAACCCTTAATCATGTATGAATGAAAATTTACAAAATGACTATATTA
>SCLH01000089.1:88178-108897 GCA_004367855.1 Oikopleura vanhoeffeni | reverse complement strand
GGATCAGAAAAAAATTCTAAGACTTTTTTCCCATTACACGATAGCCCCAAAATGATCACGTGACCGTATATTTAAGGTATAATGTTGGTAAAAGCTGTACTGTTTTTTCAAAAATTGCTTAAATCAATTTTTGAAACAAGTGAAGTGGTTCCTTAGAAGTTTTTAAGACTTTTTTTCCATTACACCAAAGTCCAAAAACGATCACGTGACCTTCAAATTAGGAAATAAGGTTTTGGTTCAAGTAAACAAATACTGATCAAATTACACCGAAATTTTTTGGGCCAATTAAGACCTAATTCAATAGTTTTGAACATAATAATATTTTCCAAAAACGTCACGTGATCTTATTTTTCAAGAAATAAGGATTAATTTTTGACATATTCCAAACCTTATTTTTGGATTATTTCGTCACGTGATTTTATTCGGACTTTGGTGTAATGTGAAAAAAGTCTTAAAAACGTTTGAAGTGGACCCTGGAATTTTTTTGACGTAATTTGAGTACTTTTTCAAATTACTGTACTATGTTTTTTTCAAAAGTACTCAAATCACGTGTAAGACCCCTTAAAATAATCGTAACGAATTTCTAAGACTTTTATTGCGTTACAGTATGGCCTCCGGTTTAAATAGAGCATTTCTAGAAGTCCTAACTTCCAAAATACTGATTACAGAAGAATGCGTAGGCGAAAGAAAGGAGCGAAGGAATCACGAGAAATAATTATTTCAAAAAATTTAACATTTTACATGANNGTTATAATGCTTAATTCAAACGTAACGCCATGGATGGCGCAAAGACACTACGGGTCCAGAGATTGTCGGCCACTACGGGAGTTAAGTCCGGAAGTGTACTTATTGTCTATATTTGGTTAGCTAAAATGGCTCCCAGCCTCTGTCTCTTTCCTATCTAATATATACATGTATATGGATAATTCACTTTATAAATTTGGTAACGTTTTCGATTTATTTAATCATTTTCAACCATAAATTGAACTAATTGAGACAATTTTCGAAAAGGAATCGACAGAAAAATATTTTTGGATTTGTTGATAAACAGTCATGTACATTTTATGCCCGAAAGATAATATGGATAAAAAACTTTTCTGAAAAGTACACCCAGAGAACACTAGCAGGGATATATATGGAAGACTTTATATTTGTATTTGTCTCAAACAAAAAAAATATATCAATTTATTTAAGCTATACAATAATGGCCGAGGGATGAATGGCCTTCGAATAAATCTAGAAACTGAACAAAAGACTTTTGGAACTTTTGATTTGTGGCCAATAAACAATGATCTGGACGCATTAAAGGTATTTGTTCGTGGTACACAACAGTCGGAAATAATAATTTTGGCAATTTACGACGATGCGTATGTTCACATGGATCAAAAGATAAAAGATCTGATTGCTTTATTGGGAAGCTCAGCTATCCATACGCTTAGTTTTCGGGATAGTTGGGTGTTTATTGGTCAAAAACAAGGCGCCGGTATTGTGAATGTACAAGAAAAATTAATAAAAAGTAATGCCGAGAATAAATATGGAGGGTGGCCGGAACAAGCAGAAATTAATGGATGTATACGACTGTAAAATATTTACTTTTATGTTGATATATTTTTAAATGACCTCCTGACCAAAATTTTGTTCGATAGAAGATCACTTTTCTCAATTTGCTCTAACTTTGATGCGATTTCAAACTTAATCTATGCCTTAAACTATGGGGGTTGTATAGGCTGGAAAGGCCTTTTCAAGGGCTCATAACTTTTTATTCCTTCATAACAATCTTATAAAAATGTCAAGAATGGTAGTCGTATCTTAAGGAAATTTTTATCATAGCATGTTCGACAACCGGTAAATTTAAAGTTAATTAAGTTAACGCGAGCAAAATTTTTTTTTTAAAAGACGTATTTTTTCACCTTATTTCAAAAGATTGATTTTTCTACAGCATGTATATCCCTTTATCACTTTTTGGTGTAGAATGCGTAGCACTACTCTTTGTTAACGTTGTGGCTACGCATTCTAACCAAAAAGTGATAAAAGGATATATCCCTTTAACGCATTAATGTTAATCTAGGATGTGCAGGTTGAGGAGTGGCCTTAGGATTGGCTCCCTCAACCCGCACATCCTAGATTAACATTAATGCGTTAAAGAGATATTATATATTGTATATTTGACAAACAAAAAAACTAATAGTGTCGTTTTTTCGATAATTACCCTCAAAGTGCTTCAAAAATAACGAAAAGTGCCGTTTTTGCCACTAAAAATCGTATTTATAAATCAATTTGTATACGCAGTGAACATTTTCGAGGTAATTTAGAAAAAACTAATAGTGTCGGAATTTTTAATTTCAGATCTTAACTCCCATGATCATCAAACGAATCGCAACTATCATGTTTCTGGAAAATTTTAATATTTTTCACAAAAATTGATATTTTTATCAAAATTAAAAAATATTAAATATATGATTAAATTTTTGAAAATTTAACCAAAATATATAGAAATTAAATAAATATTGAATTCCTTCTCCAAGTATATGTTAATTTTTGAATAAATAAAATAATATTTTTTTAATTTTGATTTAATTAAATTAAAAAATTGGAAATTTTACAATTGGACATAATAAAAAAATTAAAATTTCATTGAAAAATTCTAAAATTTCATTCAAAATTTGAAATTTTATAAAAATTTCGGAAATTTTATTTAAAATTGGTAATTTAATTAAAAAATTGAAAATTTTATGTCAAAAATTGCAAAGTCGATTTGAAATTGGAAATTATTTGGAAAATTAAATTAAAAAATGGATATTTTATTGGAAAATTTGAAATTTAATTAAATTATTGAAAATTTGCTAATTTTATTGAAAATTGGTAATTTAATTAAGCAAAGTGAAAATTTTATAAAAATCTGCATAAAACGAGTTTTTACGAAGAACAGATCCGATCTAATTTTTTGAGGACTTTACCGATCTAATCTTATTTTTTTCGGGGAGTCCACCGATCCGATCCAATTTTTTCAGCGGGTTTACCGATCCGATTTTTTTTCGAATGTGCCGACCCCTGGGTCTTACTGTCTAACAAAAAACACGCTAAAAAGTTTTACCGGTATTAAAAAAAATTTCAAAATGTTAATTAGTTTTCTTAATTACCGTTATAATCATATGTTATAAATTTCTTCCAAAAACCCGAGCAGATCCGAACCGATCAGGTCCGAGCAGATTTCTGAACCGATCATGAACACATATTTTGAAAAACCCTGTCTTAACCGAACCGATCACATTTGATTTTCGGGCCAAAAATACCCGAACCGATCATAAAAATGTGCTCTGGTGCCGACCCCTGGGTCCATAGTCTAATATTTGTGACATAAAAAACTTCTGAACAAATAATAAATTTCTGGAGTATAGTCATACTGAACAAGTCTTTTATTCAACAATGCTTCATTGGTACTTCAAAAGTAAACCTTACTGCACAACATTTTCCTGCTATTTATGCATAAAACAAAATATTTTCAGGGCGCTCGTTTCGTTTTATTATCCTGAATATTATCAGGATCATGTCTTACAGAAAATATAAAATAAACATAAATGGTAATATTTCCTCAAAATTTGTGCAATTATTACTCAGCAGAAAACGCCTCTGTTTTAGTTTAAATACTTAAATTATAATTGCGTATTATCTTAATGTCTTGTTAAACTAAACAAGAATTTGGCGTAGGACAAAGGCCAAAATATGTTCATCGGCCGAAGGACCTTAACTTTAGGCCAAAAATTTCAAAACCTTTGAAATTACATGCTAAAATGAACTGGTACAGTGTAGTAATATGCCTGAATTTTCGACAATCTTAACTCCATGACAAGATGTTTTGAACAGTAAGAGGTTTGGTATGCCTTATAATCGAATTTAACCATTAGACAAACAAGATTTCCGAGAAATCAAATCCCAGACTCTTATCGTCATTTTGAGACCATTAATGGGACTAAATTCTAGTACAGGTTATTTTTTGGAAGTGTGGATAAAAACGCGTTGTGATCGGATTTCTTAAAGCATAAAATAGTCAACACATCGAGTTTTTAGTCCACACTTAAAAAAATACTGAATTTATAACTATTTCTTCGAATAAATTATTTCGAAAGGTTTGCAACATGAATTGTAGTTGACAAAATAAAAAAGTAAGTAGGGAAGCTACAGTATTTTGTCATTTGGACGCAAAATTGACTTGTGGAGAAACCATAAAATTTTAAACTCAACCCTACTAAATATTTTCCTTTCTTTCAAATATAATCAATTTGACCCCAAAATTTTGATTTTTCTAACAAAAATTTGTTAAAAAATACAAAACTTTTATAGTTTACGTCAAGAACTGAATTAAGTACGAGTTTTCACGGATTTATGGCAAGTAATTATAGCAAGGAAATATATCCTTTTGGCGGTAAGAAGATCCAAATTTTTGAAGGCAATCAAAAATAGCTCTGGCGTATTGCGATACTAATTAAAAGGAAAAAAATAATTATTTGAACAGGTCAGTTGCAGGATAAATAAAAAATGTAGGACTTTTAACGCAATCTAAAGAATTTGTGTTACCTCTTATACTTTATCCGTTATAAAGAGATCTAAATCTAAGAGGAATGATAAAAATCTGAAAATTAATAAAACAATTTCGTAATGAAAATAAATTTAAGCTTTTTTGCAATCGTGCGCAATTTTGTATCAGGTCCCAAAGTCCCGATAATGACCATTTTAGACCGAAAATTACCGGTTTCTAGAATGTCTAATACAATTCTCATTTATTATTTTAAGAAAATCATATGACTTAAATTCTACAAACCGGTATTTTGGTCTAAAACGGTAATTTTTCTGATTGCGATTTTTGTTTACAAGTTGCAAATTTAAAATTTTTAGAGATCCAAAAATTTCTAAAAAGCGAAACCTTTTTGAATGGAACGTTATTTTTAGGTAGTTCTCAATAAAGTTTTGAATTTGAAAATAAGGTGGCTCTTTTGTAACATACCCCAGTTATTTTCTCGAAGACCATACGGTATTTCTGAATTTGTTTTTGCCTCAGAAATACCAGTAATTTCACAGGTCACTTAGCGGTGAAACAGTTGAACAGCAAATAACAAAAAGTTTTTTGTATGTTCTTCGAAAAAAAAATCAAGTTTGGTCGGGAATGTTGACAAAAAAGCTACCTTAGGTAGTTTTTTTTAAGGGGCCACCCCTTCTCATGACGATTACGGGAAAACCATAGTCGATATCGAGAAACCGTTTTTTGCATTCAACTGCAACTAAAAGGTCAATGGAGAAATTTAATAAGTGATTGACATCCGTTCACCGGATATAACGGAATGTAATTTTTTGGTAGGTTCGAATCTCGAGTGGGCCCAAGATTTTTTCTTTAACCATTACACACGAATCGTACAATATTGTACAAAAGTGCATTTTTTTAATCCAAGGATCGAATTAGAATTTAACCGCTAGATATTTTTTTATGAGATTCACAATGATTACACAAAATTGTTGAAAATTTTCAAATATCGACTTTAAAACTAATTTGCATCGGCTCCGTTTGACTGAGAGCAGACGAAAGACAAAACAAATATTATTTTGAGCTCTCCTCTCTAAAAGTTGAGCTCGGCTTCATACCAATAGCTGTAGAAGTCTAGTATGAAAATATTTCGATCGGAAAAACTTTAGAGACAAATAAAATTGTTTGAGGATTATAAGATTATGTTAATTAAAATGTCATGGCATAATCCTTATGTCAAACTAGAGCGTCTAAAAAATGAAAGGACGTTTTTTTCTGAACACTTTTTGCTTTACAAAACTGGACGATTTGAACATAAAAACGAATTATTATAATTGTTTTCAAACTCCAGCTCAATGATGCAGAATTTCTCAAGAACAACTGACTTTTTCAAAAATTATCCCGACTTATTAGTTGTCAAAACATGGGATTTCAAGTTGTGCATGCCGAAATTAAAAAAATCACAAAAAAATACTTGAAATACAAAAAAAAAATTATGAATTATAACTGTATGATTGAAAAACTCGGATATAACATAAATTACCTAACTACCGATTAAATATTTCTCTATTATAAATTTATCTTCTCTTGAAGTTAATCAATCGCAAGTTTTACCTCTGATTTATGTATTATTTTTGATATTTTTTTATTCGATCCGTTTTTGAATGAACACACACATCGGCTGGGTCCTGATATTCGGTATATAGAGAGCATCGCAAGGGGCGATTTTCAGGGTATGTTCACCTGCAAATCATCTATTAGTATAATCTTATATTTTTTGATAATTATGATATTAAAAAATGGACGAGCAAGACGATCATTAGTTCGCGATGCTTGATTCATGTGATTAGAGGTAAAAAAGCACTGTTCAAATTCATATCGCAAAAAACTTTTTGCTCATCTTTGATTGATCATCCTCTGACCTCCAGAGTGTGATATTTATTCTTTTCATATATTATTTCCCATCTTCATTTATAAAACAATGTAAATAAAAAGATCGAACCAAATTATTTGCGCTTTTTGTGCTGCTTAGCGCCTCAATACAGTTGTAGTTTAAATATTCATAAATCAAAACGGTCATTTCATAGATTTAATCTAAAACAATTTAATTTTTTCTTTTTGAGCGAAACAAAGGTTAGAGAAAAAACCAGAAATTGAAAAATTAGAGTTTACAAAGAACTTCGTTACTCCAATAATACTCATCAGAAAATAATTTTGAAATGCTTCAGTTAGGTAATTATTTAATGTTTTACATGTAATTAAAATTCATAATTTGAAAATGTCTGAGTTTTGATATATAGACAGAAATATCGAAAATGTGACTTTTATCGCTGAAAGAGTGTCGCGTTTGAGCCCTTTGAAATTGAATAAATACTATTTTAAAAAGACAAGTTTGAAGATATTTGTTTGAACTTTCTTCATAAGTCGTAACTTTGAGATCGGATGTGTGATAGTGATTTTATGATTTTCTGAAAAGGGCTTGTACAATTTAGTACAATAAGTGTGTAATGGGATAGAAAATTATTGGTGCGTAATGGTTAAATCAGCCGGAAAGTTAAATTTTTATGTTTGTCCATTATTATATCACGATTGTCTACACATTTACTGCTTGAACTATATTTTTGGTGAATTCCTGGAAGAAAAAAACTAGTTTCGATTTTTTTTCTCAAATTTTTTACTGAAAATACCTATATAATAGACCTCCGGTTACCGGTGAACCGGTAGTCCGATGAAAAAGAAAAATTTCTCCATTGAGCTTTTTTAGTTGGCAGTTGAATGCAAAAAAACGTTTCTTGATATCGACTATGGTTTTCCCGTAATTGTCATGAGAAGGGGTGGCCCCTTTAAAAAAAACTACCTTAAGGTAGCTAAAGCAAAAAATCACGATATAATTCAATCTGGACTAGACAAATAAACATCTTCATCTCGAAACTATCGAACTAAAATTTCAGGATTTTCGTCTAATAAATGGCTAACAGGTTTCTTGTGTTTTATAAGGGTATTTTATTTCGGTGAGATTGCTCGGAACTGGCACATACGATCTTTGTGAAATTTTGGGTCAGCAAACATTTCAAAATAGCATGACAGTTGCAAAGCTGGTTTTTCGATTTCCGTTTTTTACCAGATAATAACCAAGAATTATAGATTTTTCGAGAAAATTTTCGGCAATTGCAAACCCGGGTCTGCAGTGACACGTAGCTTGAAAAATTATATTATGGCCCAAAATTACAGATTGATCGTATACAGTACCGATCTCACCGATATAAAATACGCTTTTAAAAAAACGAACCAAAATTATTTCAAAACTCGATTTTTAACAAAGGCGGGGTTTTTTTTCAGAGCAACCCGCAATCGGAGCGAATGTTCTCGAAAACAGTACATACGATTCAAAAAATTCTAATGTGTTAAATTATTGGTGTATAAGGCCTGCGACAGTTTTTTACTTGCGAATACAAATTATTGAATTTTCGGGATATATTTTGTCAATAAGTTAAATAATATTAGAGCCCTCCCACTCGATGAGATACGAGATTTTTCCATCTGGTGCCACTCTTTTTCCCATGACACGAAAACCTTCGCCCGAATCCATTCGCCATTCTGTATTGAAAAATTCACGTTCTGGGATCATAGATGATAGGCAAAACTTACTGTTACTTGAAGAACCTTCTTTTTCACCGTTGACATATTGCGAGGGTTTCGAAAATACCTCAGAACTAAATTGAAAAAGTTTAAAAAATTTTAACATGTAGTAATTTATAAATACAATATGATGGGGACAACATTGAACCGTTTTTTTGCTTCTTGATTTTCTGGTTGATATGGTCCTTTTAGAGCAATATGCGGAAATGAAAAAAGGGGGTCTACCATAATCAAAACCAAAGTATTTCTATTTTAGAATAATTTTCCAAAAATAAAAAAACGTGGGTTTTTGTCCTTATAGACTACATATAATGTATATAATAATATATAATATAATGTATATAATAACGTCTAAATCGAAGATGATACTTCGGTATGGATAGTTATGCAGCGTCATCACTGTGACGTCAGAAAGGATAGTATAAACCTTTATTTTTTACAACACAATATTTTGGGTGAAAACTTCGACAAAATAGTTTACCCCCGATCTTTATCCTTATATTGAAAAAAATTACCTGATAGATGAATCGAACGAATTGTGACGTTTTCTTGCTGGTTTCTTTTTCTGATTCTTCTCCGTACTTTTTCGTTTTGCCACTTTTCTCAAAGATTGTGCCGACTGAATTAAAACTATAATGAGGGTTCGGACCGGTAACATTTCCAAGTAAAAACTAAAAATGTTAACCAAAAACAACTTTAGGAAGAATTTAAAAACAGACAATATCCTTAAGGGGATCCTTTAAGGGGATTGTGGGTGTAGTAGTTATTTTCAACCACGGTCTCAAATTCGGTATTATTTTTCTTGGATCCGACTATCCAGCACATGAGAAATCGATTGCAAGCAAAAAAAGTTTATTACTATCGAATAACTAGTTTTAGAATATCGGATTTGCTTGCAAAAATAAATAATTTATTTAAAATTCGAGACATAGGATATCCTATACTATAGTCTTAAATTCCGAAAAATAATACTCACAATAAAAAGTTACCCTAGATGAAAGTATTTCAATATTATAGTTGGTAAGATTTTTGCCCGTTTTTCAATATTTCAATTTTTAGCCTGATCAATGTAATAATGGCGCGCAGTAGATCAGCATAAAATAGTGATTGCGAGAATTCTGACAGAAATTTGTTAAAAATTGTACATTTTGCCAATATTTAACTATAGCCATAAATTTTCCAAAAAAATTTTCGGCGAAATAGGATGAATTAAAAAAAAATAGCCTATCGTATTGTCGAGAATTTTTTCTGAAAAATAATATCGGCATTATGTAAGTTTCCGATAAGTGGATATGACGTTATACATCACTGGAGAGAAAAGCAGCACTTAGGTTTTATGCATGTAACGGTTGATGTTAGAATATTTTCTAGAATTTAATCAATTTTATACTTTTCAAGGTTACGAACTACTATATACAATTGAAAAATACATGTCCACTTAAGGGGTTTCTATAGGCCAGCCAGACTTTTTTCGAGGCTCATAACTCTTTATTGCTACATAATAATACCATAAAAAACTCTGGGATGATAGTTCATAATCTCGTGAACAACTTTTGATAAAAATTTTCAAGATCGAATTTACAACCAACCGGTAAATGAGGTTAACCGGGAGCAATATTTTATTTCTAAAGCTTATATTTTCTTTTCGTCCTATTTCAGAATATTTGTACTCACATAGTTGTGAATGATATCATTAGCCAAAACATGACTGCACGCTTTTCGATTTTCATCCTCAAATGTCTCGAATTATGCCGAAAAGCCATTTTTGCTATTTTGGCACGGACCGCGATATTTTTCTACATGATTTACCAACTATGTCTCCATGATCACAGATTTCTGACATATTTGAAGAAATGACTGGTAATTTTCATGTAGTTTTTAATCTGCCAGGCCATTTTGAAAATTATTTTTTAAATCTCGATGTTATCCTATCTGCTTTTTGGTTATTTATAACATGTTTCGTATCTATATTTATAGCGTCGAGATCCAAAAATTTTTCATTTTGCATACTTAGAAATTCGAAATTAATTTCGAAACAAAATTTTTATTTTTAATTCTCAATGATATCGTACAGCCACGTAGAATTCAAAAATAAGATCTCTACTTATGCTAGATCCGAAGATAAAGCCCACCTATAGAACCCCCTTAATTCTCACAAAAGATATTTGAGTTTTAAAACGGGCTTATTTTTCCCCAGCACATTGCTGGAAGCACCCACAATCCCCTTAAAACGGGAGAATTTGCGGGGATTTTATGTTTAAATTGCAAATGTTTTATAGGGCTCATCTCGCCTCGATTTAAGTTCAATTTGATCGTGAAATTTAAGGTCATTTAGGATCCCAAGGAAGAAAAAATTAATGTTAGAGCGTGTTAGGCCTACAATTTTTCTTTTTCATAATTTGACCATGGTTAACCAATTTTTTGTAAAATGTTTGTATCAAGATTCTTTTATAATGCAGCATTTTTACTGCGAGCACAGTCTTTAGATAGTTAATAACAATTTTTTAAAAATTTATAATAAAATCGAAACAAATTTAGGCTGAAAATGAATTTTTTAGAACCCATTAACCCTAGGAGTGTAATTGCATATTCATCTCGTTTTAACTTTTGTCCCAGGTTCTCCCGATCCGTACCCTAACTATGACTCTTTGATGTTGAAGAAATATGTACTTACAGTTGTACTTGCTCTCGAACTCGACCGCTCTTGAACTTTTTTTGTAGCTTTTTTTGAAGGTTCTTCAGGACTAGAGTCTGTAAATGTTGGATGAAATACGCCGTCCTCCTGAAAAAAAATTTAAAAAGTACTTCAAAATGTTTGAGAAAAAACTCACGTCAGATGATAAATATCTTGCACTGGGTTTCGTTGTGCTTTCGGACGGCGATCGCGAAATTTTAAGTTTTATTTTTCCGACATCATCCGACATTGAGACTGAAGATTTCAAAATTTGCGAACTCTTCGACGTCAATTTTTTTCTCCTTCTACCAGATGGTTTTGGCGGCTAAAATTTACATTAAAAAGCTAAATTAGTAGTCTTATTTTGCATTTGATCAAAATCTTAATCAAAAAAAAATAAAAAGAATACGTTTTAAGAGATAGTCTCGTTTTTTTGGAGAAGTTTTCTAGGATCCGGCCGCTAGCGCTTGAACCTACTAGGAATGTTTTGAATAAGCCAATCAAAAATTTAGGATTATTGAAGAACTCTATTCATCCTGTAGTAATCAAAAATATATTATTTTAAAAGTATTATTTTTTTGAAAACTTATGGTGGAAGTTTTTGGTTTTATAATTACAACCTTGCCATGACGATAACGGGACGTCAATAGACAAAAACTCATTTTCAGATGAACGTTAATCAATCAACGTATTACATGAATAAGGGATGAAAACCCTCATTTTTTCTATGAGCCCTTTATAGAATTAATTTATGATACATTAATATCGATTACGACTATAGTTGACCCAAGGAATCTCATGGTGGCAATCATTTTTCCAAAGGCGTGTTTTTTTTCAGCGCAACCCAAGGAAGTACCAGGTAGCAATCGGTATTTTTGCTGATTACGGGTTAACCGGCCATCGGATCGGTGGGAAACAAAGTGCATTGCGGGTACCGACTCTTTGACTATGGGCTACAATTGAAATTTATTGAATCGAATGTACCGTTTTGGAGAACATTCGCTCCGATTGATACCAGCTTTTAAGGTGTATTTTCCCGATATTCCGCCTTTTTAAGCTGATCACCGGTCAGTCGATCGGTAAGAGACAAAGTCTATCATGGGTATTAACTCATTGACTCTGGGATAAAATTATAATTTTTTGAATGGTATGTACCATTTTCGAGAACATTCGCTCCGATTGCGGGTTGCGCTGGAAAAAAACCCGCCAAANCAATCTAGAATTTTCAAAATTTGAATATTTTGTTTGCTTTATCTCGCAAGAATATGATAATTCACCCCCATATAAAGATTTTTGGTTTCTATGACACGTCGAAAACGATGCATGAAATTATAATTTTCGAAAATGTCCAAATCGAATTTTAGAAATTTCAATATTTTTAAGCAAAAATGTTCAACCTAATTATCGAATTTGACGCTGATTGGTTCAAAATTTCAATAGGCCGTAAGCCAATTTTTTGATCAGTGAAATCTCAGATATAATTTGGTGGTACTTTTATTGAAATCTAACGACCTTTTTACGAACTTTTCAATTCCGGTTCACTAAAAGTCAAGTTTCTAGAATTATAGAAAAATAATCAAAAATCCAACCTGATCATATCTATCTTAGTCGAAAAACGGCTTTATTCTGAACATCTGTCTAAAAGAAGATAGAGTTTGAAGTCGAATATTGTAAAAATCGGCGTTCAAGGGGGATTCTAGGAAATACAAGAGCGGAATTCGAAAAAAATAAGCCGATCATATTTTTGGCGGGTGTATAAAACGCCAACCACGATAGCAGCGCAGCTGCTATAAACTATCTCAGGGCAAAGACTGGTTTCAAAAAGCTTAATCAGGTAGAATGCCTGCCAACAAATAGTAGTTTTTAAGGTTTCAGTCGAAAGATATTTTTTTTCATTTTAGGGCTAATATTGAAAAACTTTGGTGAAAAATTGCTAAAACGACGACGAAAAATGATTTCAGGTGATAAACCAGAATATGAGCTTATAAACTGACCAAATTTTTTCTGTTTCTAAAGGTTTCCATCGAGTCAAATTTATGGCGTTCGCTGGATCGGCAGAATATCCATTGGCCGACAACGGAGGATCATCTGGCAATAAAGACACATTAAATTAATAAGAAACAAGATAAAGTCGTCTCCGCAGTTCCAATACGTACAAAACTGTTTGCTCCAGAAAGAAAAAAAGTGGGTGAGAATAGTAGTTCCGTGATAATTAGAAAACGGAATGAGCCCCCGGCAGGCCCGCCGGAAGCAATACTTTTTCAAAAATATGATTCAAATTTTTCAAAATTTTTTGCTTAAAATGTTACAGCCCCCGCAGGGCCCCGCCGGGGGGCTACCCTATAGACACATTTATAGGACGGAAGTTAACGAAATTGAGAAAAAATTAAGTTGATTAAAAATAAGATATCACTTTTTTGTTTGAAAAAAAATTTTGCCATAAAAATGTTAAATTAATCGAATTAATTCAATATCTTACTATTCTGTGTTTGAAAAAAATTGGCTCATAAACATGCCAGGGCCAGCCGGGAGGCTACACGTTTGAAAACATTCGTGGACGGAACATTTCTTAAACACCAAGAAATTTGAAGATTAATTCAGAATGCTACCATTAAGTTTACAAAAAATTTTTTTGGCATGAAAATTTTGCTGCTTCCCGGTAGAAGCCCACCGGAAGGCAACACTCTGAATCACGTCAATAGATTTGGTATATACAAACCTTGTTTTCTGGTATTGTTTTGAATGATTTTACCAAAAAAGCATAAAATGAAATATTTTTCATTGGAAATAATATGGAACATAATATTTTGGTGTTCGAACCCATTTCATAATAATGTAGTGCAAAAAGTTTTCCTGTAAACAATGGTTTGTTTTAAACCCATTATCCGTTTTGTTTAATTTGATCAAAAAGGTTGACAACACAATCAAAATCAGGATTCCTGCAGAAAAGCGCTAGTATCTTTAAAAATGTCGCAGCTGCTCAAATACTGACATTAATATAATTAAAAATGCGTTGGTTTTGAAACCATGATAAAAGTAGATGAAGATTCGATTTTTAGAGAGCAATAGATCTGCGTTTCGAGAACGTTTAGAATATCTAATTTTAAAGTTTCAATATATCAGGTGGTAACACCATTGGCCCTTAGCTTGTTGTCCATCAGTTAAATTTCAAAATCGAATGCATGCCTTACAACCCATAGCGTCAAACGAAAAGTCTTAGAGGTTTTTAAACGCCCTTCATATTATTTTTGGTCGATTTGGTCTGTTTCCGCATATTTATTTTGGTTGGCAAAACTATCTGACATTTCGCCCCTTATAAACTGTTTATTTTTGTAAAATTTATTCTATGCAGAGATTTTTTGAACTTCTCAAAGCGGCAGTAATACTAAGTGGGATTTAAAGTCTGACTTGATGATTAAGGTTCCATTTAGCAAAATTCGCAATCCGCACCGCGTCCCCTGGCGTTTTGCGTATGTTTTTTTTTGGTTGGCGTTTTATACACCCGCCCATATTTTTGTACTCATTTATGCGGTAGTATGTGTGAATTTTGAGACGCTTTGTATGTGGGGTCTAAAAGAAGATAGATTAAAAAAACGTCAGGTGTTCTAGAATAGACTCACCACCTGATGGTGTGATGTGATACAATCAACTCAGGGGGCACCGCTACAAGACAAAATGGGGGGATCTGATTGGCTGTCCCATCAGCATGATAGGAAAATATGACTAATAGTGTGCGACAAACGTCGCTGCGCCCTGAGTTGATTGTAATGTTGAGTTGTGTGATAGTTAGACGAAAGATGGATCTACAAACGAGTATCCTCAGATTTTTCACAACTGCCCTAGAATTATTCTGAGGCGTGATTGAAAGGTACCAAATTACGACACCCACCCCTTAACTTTATTTTCTTATCATTTTTTTTTAATTTCAATTAATTCTACAAAAAATGCATTAACAGTTGAATAAACATTTACCGTATCCGCATCGAATAAGCCCCAAAGTTTGAGAAAATTTCCATTTTTCTCATATTGCTGAAATCTGGATTTATTAGATTGCAAAACATCAATAATTTTTTCGCGCCTTTTATCCCAATCCGGTGCTTCGTGGTTTAATTTTTCAACTTGTAAATCGTCCCAAATTACTTTTGCATATCGAATTATATCTGTTTCAAGCCTAAATAGAATAATTAAAATAGTTTTGAAATTGTAGTTCAAGTGCTTTTTTGGCTATTTAAAAACCCCGCCCATTTATTCGATAACTATTTTTAACGGAAGTTAGGATGAATGAGTATAGTTTCAAGTGCCAATTAGTCTAAAACTTTATCATTCGAGAAATTGTCCTTATAAATAACATTCAAATAGAGTTTTTAATATTCGGAAAATGAATTTTATGGCTTTATGAGTCATTTCCTGGCTAAGGAGACAACAATCGAAAAAACAGCTCCATATCATTAAAACTCAGATAATTTTCAAGATTTAAACGAAATCTAAAACTGTTTCTTCTATCTAATTATCAAAAATTTCAATACCGAAAACCGGGAGGTGAAAATTTCAGGGCGTTCAGAGAAATATTTCGAGGCACCTGAAAATGCCCATACTCATAAAGCTTTATATTTACCTGTAATATCGTGCAGGCGAAATAAGGCCCAAGTTATAAATAATCAAATGCAGCGCTTCCGACCAGCTCATAGGAAGCCTTTCTATCGTCTCGCCGTCTTTATTACAAGCGGCACAGTTAAATATATAAAATAAATCTCCATTTAAAATCGGTTTTGTCAAGCAAGACATGCACGCTTCGTGAAACCACTGTAAACATGCATCACATTGAAGCATTTTTAAGTTCCAGTCTCCTGGACCACCACAGTAGCAATAACATTCGTCTGAATTTTGGTTAACTATTTTCGTCGGGAAAAGTTTTTGGCTATCTTTTCCTATAAAAAGATTCGATCTTATGAAGTAGCTTTTCGAAATATGCAAAATAAAACCCTTTTTCATTTTTTATAAAAAATTAAATATCGAAAATCAAATCAATTTAAATTCCATTGGAAGTAACAATTTTAAAATTATTTTATTGTGGTTTTCGTCTATAAGGTCTAGCTGAGATTTTGTCCATAGGTTTTTGTGGCATATTGTCGTTATTTTTCAAAACATTTCGAAAATCATGTATCTTTAATAAAAATGTGTTTTGGCTGACAAATCATGAATACCATTTTTATCTGAAAAATATGGAGAACGATTTTTATATATTTTATTTTCGATATTTAATTTAAACAAAAACTGTTAATAATGGTATTATTTTGCATTAATTTTATCGTTTTTTCAAAAATATCCAACGAAAAAAGACATTTTTCAAAAAAAAGTATTTCTAAGTTGTGCTACAAATGGGCAAACGGAATTCTGTAAAACCGTTGCTTCGAATAATATTTCTCAAATTTTCTCGATTTTTAAAAAATATTTCCTAGATATTTCCCTTGCAAAATAAATTTTAACAATTATGTTCGAATGGGAAAAAAATATTTGCCTCAAGTGGGTTTTGTATGCGACTCAGTCGCGAAATTGATCTACCTATTTTTTTTAAATCCGGGGTGAAAAAATCCATACGAAAATAGTAAACCTCGGCTGAATTTGTTTTACAACCCCCATCCCAGTTAAGTTTCGTGACGTCATAGGGCAAACTGGCGCATATTTCCTTGTATAAAGTTTTATAGTGGGGTACGTTCTTGACACCGCCGGCGGTGGCACATCTCGAGAGAACGCAAAATCGACAAATCCATTTTTCACCACTTGAGGGCGGTATAGAGGGCACGTGACATGCTGGGTGGAAAGCTTCGTTGCATTCGATGCAAACTATCAGTCTAATTATAATTTTATTGGGTTGCGAGGCATAATTATTTGTATATTTTTTAATTTAAAAGTATAAATTTGTTTTACAAAACTTTTCGAATTTTTATTCATCTTCAGGTAACCGAGAACAGAAAATTATTTTAGTCGAAAAAAGTTGACACAAAAATTAAGTAATTTTGCCAAATTAATAGCCCATTTTTCTAATTACTAATTGTATAGCTTCATTTTTTCGACTGAAATTATTTTTCTGTTCTCGCTCATTAGCTGAAGATATATTTTATTTTTAAATAGCAAATAACTATATCTGATTATAATCTCAGTGTTAAAATTATTTCAAAAAAAGATCCCGACGTATCTAATATATGGTTTTATATTTAAAAGATAAATCAGGTGAAATGGGTTTTTTTATATATTTCTGACGAAACCGTGATAAATACCCAAATTACAGTGATTTTAGATAGATTGTTGAAGCCAAAATTTTAAGTCACTTTGTCAGTTTAATGAAAATTCATTTTTTTAGCTTTTTATGCAAGTTAAAAAGATGTGGAATACTTGGCTTAAAATGCTACAGTAAAGACCGTTTAACAGACGTCAAGCCGATTTCGGAGAGTGCGTCGCTGTTAAAGCGGTTTTGGCAAAACTTTGCGAAAAAAGTGCGTCCTGTTAAACGGTCTGGCAAACTTTGCGAAAAAAGTGCGTCCTACGGACAAAAAAAACGAATTATTACTACAGAGTGTTGTATTTATTGAGAAAAGCTAAAAAGGGCAGTACGCGAATTAATAAGGTACATGGTAAACTTTGAACACAAAATATCGAGCAAAGCAATTTGAATAAAATATCAAAATAAGATCAATCTTGTTAGATATAACTTTTAAATTTTGAACAAGAAAATTTCCAATTATCGGAATAATCTGTTTTCTGTTGCAAGCACTAAATCTGGAGCAGGCACTCAATCGTTTGGAAACGCAAAAATCACAATTCCAATTTCATGCCAAACAAATATTGAGACATTCACTTGAAAAGCCCGAGAAGATCAGATAGTCAATTTAGGAAATAAGTCACATATTTTCTATCAGCTAATGCAAAAGCGAGTTTTGAATATAATGTAACTTTTCTGTGATCAATCGGAAACCCATAAATTATTTTTGTTTTGGAGAGGTTCGTGGGCGCTGGAAATTCTCGACGCTGAAGAATTCCATGAGCTATGAATACCTCGAATATGACAGAGCGATATCAAATCCACCCTTCGAATTATTTCCATTAGTCTTTACTTCAGAAATAAAAAGTTCAAAAAACATGGATCCGATCAAAAATGATTCGATGCTATTGATTCAAGTGCAAGTGAAATTTTATCGAGATATTTTTTTGGATTGTGATAAGCCATTCACAGTGGGTGAGACCAATGGGCAACCACGAGCTTTTCGAAAAGTGTTGGCCCATTGGTCTTACACGAAGGTGTTGCCATTGGTCTCACTAGTCCGGATTTTTTTAATTTGTATTTCTGAAGACTTAACACAGTTTTCGATAGTTTTGTTCTAGATTATAAATTTTAACAATCATATTGAGTGAAATTTCGAGTCGGTGTCCAGTGTACCCATTTGGGTACGCTAAGCACGCCCATGCTTTCCGTACCCAAATTGGTCTGCATTATTTTTTTTATTCAGACCAATTTGTGTATGGAAAGCACGCCCGTGCTTCCGTACCCAAATTGGTCTGAATAAAAAATTGTTGTGAAAAAACGCATCGCATGGTTATGCGTCATTAGGTGGTTTAGAAAATTTCACCGACTGCACTGAAGCACAGTAATAGGCATAACTTAATGCCACATAAGTAGAGTCGTACAGGAGACTCATCGGCAAAACTAACACCCTTAGCGCCGGATTCTATGAGTTTATGGGGTCAAACATTTCTCAAGAAGAAATATCCGACCATGAAAAATTTTGGAGCCATCCAAGTGGTCAAATTAGGCATGAAAAACAAGCTTTCGCAGATAAGTCTCCCGGTACTGACCCTTACTTATGGCCAGAAGTTATGCCTATGACTGTGCTAAGTGCAGTCGGTGGAATTCCTCACCACCCTAATTACACATAATCATGACGTTGCGTTTTTCACAACATATCTTGTCATTCAGACCAATTGGGTACGGAAGCTACGCCCGAATTCCAACGACTGCACTTGAGCACAAGTCATAGGCATAACTTCTGGCCCATAAGTAGGGTCAGTACCGGGGACTTATTCTGCGAAAGCTTGTTTTTCATGCACTAATTGTGACCACTTGAGGCTCCAAAAAATTTTTCATGGTCGGAATTATTCTTCTTGAGAAAGTTTGACCCATAAACTTATAGAATCCCGGGCATCTGAATCAATTTAGTACTGAATAAAAAAAATAAATGCAGACCAATTTGGGTACGGAAGCACGCTCCCGAATTTCAACAAATATATATAATTATATTTTATAAATTTATCAAAATTATGGGCAAATCGAAAAAAAAATGATGCATAGAAAATTATCAAAAAATTTCAGAGTGTTGCCCATTGGTCTCATAGGTCTCAAAAAATCAAATCTGCGAAAAAGTGTTGCCATTGGTCTCACTGTCCCATTGGTCACTAGTGCCCATTGGTCTCACCACTGTATTTTATTTTTCTGGCTCCATATTCCATGAATAAAATTAAGTCACAAATTCAAATATTCGCCATATTATTTGATACATTCTTAGCTTCTGGAGACAAAGACAGTTGTGTCTGATTTTTGCATTTCATCTTCGGATTCCGCACTGCATATTGTTTTATTGATAATATCTGTAGCTGTCTAAATTTTTTTTCTTCATGATGCTGAATGGACATTCTTGTAGTTAATACACTACTTAAATCTAAGAGCAGGTTTCAGGTGCGCTTTCTGATTCTAAAATTTAGACCGATCATACTTTATGATAAATTTTGTCGCATAACCCAAGGCAAGATACAATTTAATGTTTTTTGTGTTCATATGTAAGTGCGCAATAACATAGTATAAAGTTTGGTTTTATCTCAAGTCTACAATAAATAACAAATAGAAAGCATGGCAGAAAATTTCTTTGTTCAAAGGCCCTTAAAAATCCTCCGCAATAACTGGCGCAAGGTATGCATTTTGTGCTCAAAAAAGCCCTAAAAATCCTCCGCAATAACCTGCCGCAAGGTAGGACATTTTTGTGCTCAAAAGGCCCACAATCCTTCGCAATAACCTGGCGCAAGGTAGGCACATTTTTGTGCTCAAAAGTCCTAAAAATCATCTCTGCAATAACCTGCCGCAAGGTATGAAAGTTTCTTATTTGCTTGATCTGGACCGCTAATCACTCGGTCGGGAAAAGTCTGAATAAATGGTTTAAAATTACAACATCTCTGCGTCTGGATTCATTCGGTCCTGGCAAAGCTTTCAAAACATCGTGCGTCCTGTTAAACGGTTGGTGGCAAATGTTTTTGAGTCAAAGTGCGTCCTGTCTGTGCGTCCTGTTAAACGGTCTTTACTGTACATTAAAATGTACGTATAATACGATGCTTATGACTTGAATAATGACTTAATAGTAATTGAGAGCCCTTTTCAGGAATCGATTTTTTAGTCTTCTGTTGGAATTCGAGAGTTTTCGATTTTTTTTAAGTATTTTTTTCAAAATGAAGTTCAAAAATAACGTTTGCTTAAATTTAAGCACTAAAACTTCAAAATTTCACTTTGACGTAAACCAACTTTCTGATCAGTGTTTTCGTGGCTTTCTTTTGATCTTACTTTCGAAAAAATCACATTTTTTCTAGGAAATTTTTTCACGTGACCAAAAATTTATATTTTGAGTTTGGGGTCGAAATTTGAAAAAAAAACGCTTCTAGAGGAGTTTCTATTTGTTCTGGGCTAGTGTTTGCTGGAATTTGAGTGGATTCTAAAATATAATCTAGGAGTACATAGATTTTTGATGAAAAAAATGCTAAAAATCGCAAAAAATCCGCAGTTTTCTGCGATTTCTAGAAAAACTGAAGTGATGTTTCAAAAAAACGCTTCTAGAGGACCTTAGTTTATAAGT
>SCLH01000089.1:70204-87864 GCA_004367855.1 Oikopleura vanhoeffeni | reverse complement strand
GCGAAGGTTGGTTCTGTTAGTTACAAATGTTTTTGGAATATCACCTTTGCTAGTTTGACGGGAAATGACCTTGGAAGAGGCTCAAATTTGCGACACCCACTCCCTTAAGGGAGTGGGCGTCGATAATTACGCTGTTTTTTTTTGTTGTTTTCAAGTGCAGTTTCTGAGAAACTTAGTATTAGAAAGGTATCCAATTATTTTTTAAGTATGTAGGATAACTCTTCAGGATTTCGGCAGTACCACTCAGATCATCAGATTATTCAACTTACGCTCAGAAAATGATATTTAGTAGGCCTCCCCAAAAAACACTAAAAAGCCTACTCCTCATTCATTTCACATGAGATTTTTTGGCATGCGGGCTTAATATGTGAATACGGAAGCACTCTAAGGCCAGTTTTTCTAAATTTATGCCCCCAAGTGGTCAAAACAGCCAATTGGGAGCATTTTGGGAGGCTCACTAAAAAGCCTACTCCTCCTACACTTTTAATGCTAATTTTTTAATTCATGCTTTAAATGAATGACAAAGCCTAGCTCTAAGGGCTCTAATCGCTATTTTTTTGAAATTTTGTCTTAGGCTCTCTAAAAATGCTCGTGAATTTCAGATTTTTCCCAAAATTTTACATATATTTTTGAGAAAAACAATGAAAAATTGAATTTAAACCTTTTCAGGAAAATATTCAGAGCTCAAAGTGTTTATTCGCAAATTAAAAGTTATAAAACATTTCTCGATCGAAATTGGTACCTTTTATTCCAAATCCTATTTAATTTCAACCCCCGAAAAACCGACTTTTTTTTGAAAAAATCTCAAAACCAAAAAAAATCTTATGAGTTAAAAAACTTGGCAGAAAATTCTCTAAAAAATAGGTGTATCAAACCGTATTATACTTGAAGCTGAGATATCGACGCCCACTCCCTTAAAAGATAACCAAAAAGTCGTTTTAAGCCTTCGATATGATTTTGATCGGACTAAGGCCTAAAATAAATTTCAGTTATATTTTTTAAACAATTTTATGTTAATTGCTCTTTACATTTTATATATAAAATTGAATTTCAAGCTTACCTCACGGCATCTTTCAAACAAGTTCTGCAACGTTCTCGGGACGAAAGTTTTCTGTTTACTAATCGAAGGTCGGAATAGCGTGTCCAAAAACAAGCTCCATCTTCAAATTTTACTTCGACCTCTAATCGGATCGAGTCGATTTGAGTTACTAAACCAGCATATGTAATTCCATCTGAACAACGGGCATGAACTTCATCGTTTACTTCAACGTTCATTACGCCTAAAAATAATATTCTTTGAAATATTTTATACATTTATTTAAAAAAAGTAAAAGAAATTGTCTCCTCAACTCCGTGGCGGATATTTGGAAAGTTTTTGCTAAAGCTGGTTTTCTAGCGGATTAAAATGAGCTTAATATTTTAATCAAAAATGATAATATTTGTTGCTAAAACTGATTATAATCCTTATTTTTCTGAAATGCTTCAAAAAATTTCAGACGGCATTTATCAATAATAAAATTTTATTTTCGCGAAAAAATGTTGATCTTTTTTTTTGCTCTTCGGTCAAAATTTTCTGAAAAACTTTTTGAAAGTGTTTTATAAAAAAATTTTCCACAGCATAGGTGATTTATAAAATATCTAGCCATTTTGTCTTCAAAAGTTGCCATTTTCGACTGGAAAATAATGAAGACCTTTTTATTGCTCTTCGATCAAAATGTTTTGAAAAAGACATGTTTTATAGATATTTTTCCCACAAAATTTTCTCCCTTTTTGTTCAAATTGTCCTTATAGAGATACGCCAAAATAAATAGCGTAGATTTTGTCCATATTGTCGTTACAGAGGGTGTATAGAGGGTTTCCTTATAGTCGCACAACACAGTACTAATTTTTATAATATGCATGTATAATTTTTACCGGTATAAAATTTTAATCCGAGATTTTTAAATATAAATAGGCCGACCGACCAAAAAATTAGCTACACGATGACAGGGTTGTATAAAGGATGGCTTTTGCGTGGGTTTAAGCAAAAGATAGGCGAAAAATGGGGATGGGGATAAAAATCCGGACGGGGATGATCCCTTTTCCAACCCTGGTCGTAGGATTAAGAAATTGAATATACCAAGGCAGATTAAGGCGTCTTTAAAGAAAACAACTTTATTTTTTTATGAAATTCATGTCTAAATGACTTTACTAAAAACTGTATGCTTTAAAATTTTGATTCGCCTTATTTTTGAAAATTATTTTTTCTGCAGTAAAATATTGGTAAAAAATCATGATTCCATCAGCAACTTGAGATAATTTGAGAAATTGTACAATAGGAACACATTTTAATCCTGGATTGTTGTTGGTGGTGCATTTATTTTGCATTCGTTTTCAGAAAAATCACTTTCGTTCAATAATCGTGAATTTAAATCGGCAGCGGTTATGTAAATGTAATTTTAAGGGGTATCCGACGGAGGCTGTATCTCGAGACTCAGAAGTGATAGGAAGCTAAGTTTAGCTGCATTCTTATTTTTGTTACTGGTTTGCTTCCAAAAAAATAAAAAAAATTCCAAAATTTTATATTTTTTACAAGTTATTTTTTCATTAAGGGGGTACTCAACGGTTTTTTAATTCAGGTTTGTGACATAATAACTGCACAAATAGCCTCAGGAGGCCACAAAATTATTTCTGCTCTTATCATAAAAAAAATTTCGAGATTTTTCTCAAAATTTCGAGTTTTTTCAGATTTTTTCTAAGTATTTTTTTGGGAAAAAATTCATAAACGTCAATTTAATTAAAAAATTCTTAGAGAAATAAGTTAAAAGTGAGCAGCAACTTTTTACTTCAGTTTTGCAGTAGCTTCAATTTGAAGGGTACTTTTGGTACAATCGGATGAAATAAATTTCTAGCAACTCCAAAAATTGACTTCCGGTTGAACAAATGGCCAATTTTCTATTTAATTTTCCAACTGGAAAATTGAAAGACAGTCGTTTCGAAAGAAATTTGTTTTTTCCCAGTGTTTGGAATTTTCACATTTTTCTTGATCTTCTAGAATATAAGGATCAAAATTTAAAACCTGACGTAAGCAGAATTTTTTGTCAGTAGACTATGAGCTTTAGCATTTGATGGTTACTTTCAACTCAATACGACAAATTAATTTTTCTAAGAAAATTTCATGGGGGGAAAATTGACTTCCGCTGAATTAATCTGCAATTTTCTTTAAATAGGAGCGATTTTATAAAAAAGTTTTCCACTAGGAAATGTGAGAAGACCTATTATCCCGATAATACCAAATTCAAAAAATTTGTATCGAGTCGTTTTTAGAAAACTGAGCTACAATTTCTACAATATTCATGAAAATTCGGTTTTTCATATTTCTAGAACAAGTCCGATCGAAATTTCACAAATTATTTTCGATAACTGTCACCTAGGAGTAACTGGTTATTTCTTACAAGTGTAATCAATTTCCATTTAAGCCGTTTTCGAGATAAAGACATTTGAGTCAAAATCAGTGTTCTAGAACTTCTAATCCCACTTGGTGCTGTGGTGCTCAAAAAACCCTGTTTTTCCTTTGGTCGGGAGGCAAGCAAGGATAATCTTCATTTTAGGCTGTTCAGAATTTTATAACTTGTTTCGTTTTTCTTCTGAGCCCCGATCTAAAATCTCACAAAAACCGATGAGTACCCCTTAACCACACTGTATCTTTTTGAAGTCTATACATCGTTCACTCTCATTTTATTGCATCAGCGCTCACTCTGAATTAAATCTTGAGATATGAACATAAAAAATTATAAATTTTTTCGAAAAAACTAAGTTTTCAAATTCAATATTCTTTACGATCCAGAATGGGGTATCCGACGGAGGCTGTATTTCGAGACTCAGAAGTGATTGAAAGCTGATTTTAGCTGCAAACTCATTTTTGTTAACGGTTTGCTAATAAAAACCTAAAAAAAATGAATTTCGATAAAAAAATTTTCCGAATTTTGCATAATTATGGAATTTTTTTCAAGTCTTTTTTTGAGTTAATTAACTTTTTCTCGTGATCTAGACATTGGATCTGACTAATTTTACAACTTATTTTTATTGTGCAACTTAAAAAAGTTTTGGAATTTTTCTTCAAAATCCTATTTTTGACGAATTTGAGGGTAAATAAACTTTGAATGCATCTAAAAGCCTAATTATGATTGAAATTGTAAAAAAACTCGACGCACCACCTCGCTTTGTACACTTTTAAAAAAGTACTTTCATTTAAAAAAAATCTGATATCGTTCGACGCCATTGTACCAGCAAACATGTGCAAAAACAGCCATTTATTTTGGAAATATCATGAAATATGGAATTCAGGCCATGCACAGCTGTTAAGCTCACAAATTTAAGTTTATCCTGAAAAAAAGAGAAAATTTTGATATCCAGGAGCTAGATCTACAGTATGTGTTATTTTTACTTGCGAAATGAAAATTGTCATTTAGGTNATTTTTTGAAAATTTCAAACAAATATCTCCTAGAATCCGAAGTTTGAACTCGAAACGAGTTGCGGTTAGCTCAGGACTAACGTTTGAAAATCAGTAAAACCCGTCGGATACCCCCGACCGATGCCGATTCAAAAATATGTAATTTGCTTGCACCACCCCCTTAAGGCGACTTATTCGAATAATTTGAAATTTAACCGATTGATCCCTCACAAGGACTGTCAATGTATTTAGTTCATTTTCATACAAACTCGTCATATTTTTCTCATAGGGAGTTTAACTAGTAAGTGAAACCAGTGAAATACCGGAAATCGAAAAACGGCTATATCCTATGCAGTGCAACAGTCCTTGAAAAGTTATGTGTTTATTTTGCTTGACTTAAAACCCCGTTTGGAGCTATCTAAAAAACGAACCTTAGCTTTCATTTAAAGATGTGGAAATAATATCAATAATTGGGAAATATAATCAAACATTAGCTTAGTTTCATAACTGTCAATGACAGTCTGTCATATAAATTTAATATATCACTTTCTTTAAATTTTACAGCAGAAAAATCGATACTAGAAAATGAGCTTAAATTTCACATAAAATAAATTTGACATCGAAATCATAAAGTTTTTTGTTTAAAAAAAAATAATTATTAACCTTCGATAATTATTTCCAATTTTTAATTGTAAAAATACACCTTTTTCAGCATTTTCGTGATTTTGCACTTTGTGAGTCATTTTATTGAAATTTTTTCCAGTAAATTAATTTATTCATTTTTAACTATTTAAAAACTAAATATTGATATGCTTTTGGTTTATCATAATTATTTTCAATTTTACAGTATGTAAATTTTTGTTCGCAAAAAGCAAGGGTTGTCGAGATTTATGATATGAGTAGCCAATAAGCGCGCCTAAAAATTAATTGACCGATCATGTGCCCGTTCCCTCTATTTCACTCGACATTGTTGTTCTCGATATATGAATTTTCATAGTGTATTTATTCTGAGTTGAAAATTATTTTCATAAAACGAAAGCTTATCAATATTTAAACCTAGTGCTTATATACGAATGTATAGACCAAAATTGAACATTCAAAACAATTATTATAAAAAATAAATTTTAACGTTTCGATTTATTTTACATTTTCAAAGAATAAAGTTTTTAGAAAGTTTACAACAATACCTGGAGATATTTTCAACACTTATTTAGCCCGACAAAGTTGCATCAAAAATATTTGAATTTCTAGATTTTGATAAAATTTATTTTTGTATTTATTCAGTACTCATTACTAAGTTGTAAAAAATTGCCTGAAAATGCTATACAGATATGTAGATATCAAAGACGTTAACTAAATCAATGAAGAAAAATTAAACAAATTAAATTATCGCAAAACCTGTATAAAATCGCATTCTGGGCCAAAATAATACAAGACCCCACCGTTAATATCGCAGGCTTAGTCAAGGTGCACCTAGGTGTATTAGTCACTAATAATTAGTGATTCTTAAAAACTTAATATATTAAGTATGCTAAGAATATTTGTTAGTTGAGAATAATTTGTAAAACTTGAGTTATTTATAGAGAAAAATATTCGGTTATCATTTATCTTGCTGCGTTGTTAATTCACTTGAGTGTTTTTTGATGATTACAACAAAATTCAATGACGAGGTTTCATCTGCTCAAAATAATAAATTCTGGTCAATTGGATTACTACTTAAGGGGGTACTGGTCGCTGGAATTGACTTTTCCGGATGAGAAATAAGCCTAACCGAGAAACTATGGGACAATTAAGATTAGCCATGTTGTAGATCTACCCTTAATCCTTGTCCAAAACCATTGGTCAATGACTTTTTGTTCCGACATAGCAGCTCGAGATACGTTACCAGTACAAAGGTGTCCTCGACCAAATATCAAAAATCTATCTCCTCCCAGGGTTTATTAAGAAAAGAGCTCAATACATAACATATCCCGTTATGACTTATAACTTAGGGGTCCTCTAGAAGCGTTTTTTCAAAAATCACTTCAGTTTTTCTAGAATCGCAAGAAAACTACCGATTTTTAGCATTTTTTTCACCAAAAATCTATCTCCTCCTAGTTATATTTTGGATCCAGCTCGATTTGAGCAAACACTAAGCACAGAACAACATAGAAACTCCTCTAGAAGCGTTTCTTTCAAAATTTCGACCCCAAACTCAAAATATAAATTTTTTGAAAGGTCACGTGAAAGAACAATTTCTGAAAAAAAAGGTGCTTCGATTTTTTCCGAAAGAAGTATCAAAAGAAAGCCCGAAAACACTGATCAGACAAGTTTGGCTTACGTCACAGTGAAATTTTCCAAGTTTTAGTGGATTAAATGAAGCAACGTTTATTTTGAACTTCAATTTTGAAAAAAATACTTAAAAAAATCGAAAAAAACACAAAATTTCTAAATATTTTTTTTTGATAATTTGTCGTAGTCCTTGGGTTATCCATCCCAAAATCAATTGGACCATTTTCAAAGCCCCAAAATCCTTATAAAACCAGCGACCAGTACCCCCTTAAGGGTATCGCTGCTCCTAATTTGACATTTTCATGCGATAAAATATTAGCGAAACAGGGCCTCGAAGGATTATAATTCAGATTAAGCCAATTTGTAGAACTAGCCTTCATCTTGCGTACCATGTTGTCAAACTTTTTGCAATGAAAACACTCGCCATACACATTAGCGAAACAAGGAACCTAAGCCAAAACCGAATTCCTACTCCTCTGAGGTTATATTTTGAAATAAACCTAAATTTTAACATAACCTGTATAATTAGTAATACAAAACTTTACAGTGGCCGTTTTTGGTCGATAAGTGCTATACTTTTTTTCTAGAACATGCAAAAAACTACCGTTTTTTTGGACATTAACGCCTCGAAAAATCCTACTCCTCCAGGTTAAATTTGCAATTAGCTGCAAAATTTTGCAAAAAGCTAGTTCAGAACAAATAAGAAACTTTACAGTGGCGTTTTTGCAATTTCCGACCTCAAAACTCAAAATATTGGAATTTGTGCAAGGTCACGTGAAAAAATTCCGGAAAAAAAATGTGCTTTCGATTTTTTCGAAACTAGCTCAAAAGAAAGGCTGGGGAAACACTGAAGAGAAACGTTGGCTACGTCAACCGCGCTATTTCCGAAAGTTTTAGTGTCAAATTGACACAAACGTTAATTTTGAAAACATAATTTGAGAAAAATACTTGGAAAAAAATCGAAAAAACACAAAACATTTCGAAATTTTTTTTGTTCTTATTTGGGTTGTTTGTTGCTTTCTAAAACACCAAAGGATTGATTGGTACATTTTTATGACATAATAACTGCACGAAAATGTTAGGAGCAGGGATTACCTTAAGGAGTGCGGCGTCGAATAATTGGCTCTTTTTACACATTTTCAAGTGAAGTCTCTGAGAAACGCAGGCTTCAGCAATAATTAATTTTTTTTCAAAACTAGTAGCAATTTAGGAAAGTTGCCAAGTACTTATTCGGAGAGAGCAATCTGATACTTCAGCCTAGCGCTCAGAAAATGACCCTACTCCTCATTCAATTTTATATATCATTTTTTGCTTGTTATTTGGCCAATTCGATTTCAAATATAAAATGCGCATCTTCGAGGTAGCCGTTATTTGAAAATTGTGCTCCTAGTTGTCAAAACAGCTATTTGGGAGTCCTCAACGCAAAAAGCCTACTCCTCCTGAAAATATGTAGAAATTTTTTCAATTTGGTGCATCAAATTCACCGTCAAGCCCTGGATTAAGTTCCGAGCGTAGCCTTTTTTCCCGATTTTTTTTCTCCCAAAATCTCATGGAACGACTTGTGAATTTCATAGTTTTTTGTTGAAATTCCTGAACTATAAATTTTCTCAAACCTACTTTATTCGAACCAAATTCAGAAAAAATTCCTGCGAGTTAGAAAACTCAGTGACAAATTCTCTACAAAATAGGGCAATCCAAAAAAAGTTATCTGAGAAATATCAATTATCGTCAACGCCTTAATATTAACCTCTAATTGTAACTCCCGAAAAACGAATTTCTGTGAAAAAATCTCAAAACCAAAAAAAAACCTTACAGTGAAAAAAAACTTGGCAGAAATTCCCTACCAAAATAGGTGTATCAAAAAGTATTTATACTTGAAGTTGAGATATCGACCGAGATATACCACTCCCCTTAAGGGGTAATCGGCGACTCTGAATTTGCATTTTCTCGGTGAAATAATACTGAAAACTAACAGTTCCATGAATAAAAACCGAAAATCTCAATTTGGTAGAATCTATCCTTAATATTGCGGAAAAAGTACATCACAATTATTTTTACCATTACACAATAGGTACAGTATCGTAACAATAGGGTGACATTTATCCAAACTGGCAAAATCCTATCTCCTCGCCAGACGGTAGTAGTCAATGAGCTCAAATTTTCACGAAAACGTAACGGTAGTATGTCGAGGGTGCAAACTTTAATCACAAGATTTTTTTGATCTGGTGACTGACAATGTCTAGAACAGCCAAATAACCGACGATTTTTCACAATTTCAGACTGTCAAATACATCTACTCCCAGGATATATTTGGGAAAATGACTCAAGTTTTTATCAAGTACTCTCAGAACATAATGTAAGAAGATGAGTCACTAAGCTTTTGCCATTGACAGCTAAACACATCGAAAGTTGATTTATTGGTCAATTTTTCCAAAATATTTCCAAAAAAGTATTTGGTAAATTCCGAAAGTAGGCTCAAAAGCTAGTGAAACACTGATGAGAAAAGTTGGCTTACGTCAAGTCGATATTTTGAAGTTTTAGTGGTCAACATTTGAGCAAACGTTATTTTTTAACTTCATCTTTTAAAAATACTTAGAAAAAACGGAAAAATGCGAAATTTCGAAAAAAATTTTCCGATGATTGGGTTCTTAGTACACTTAATTATCACCCGTATCAATTTGACGCCCATGTTTAATGCTTAAGGCCTAGTTGCTTATATCGTTTCCAGCAAATCGTATCCAAGGAATCTTTTGTGGCATTTATATTCTCTAATTCTCACTTTTATTGTTCAAAATTGTCGATTTCCGCGCACTTTTTTGGCGATTTTTATATTTTAAAAAGTTGCTCGTACATAGTTGAAGCATATTTGAAAATATGAACAACAGAGTCCATAGGCGCTTTTTTTTGTTAAATAGAGAAAGACATTCTATACGCGAGGGAAGTTAAAATTTTGAAATCTAAAAAAAAAATATTTTAAGTCAGCAAAAATGATGCGAGAAAATTTTTCTGATGCGGCACCCTAGTTGCAAACACAACGCGAAAATTCCCTCATTAAAAATTAAAAAAAAATGATATAAACTTCTATAGAGTAAAAGTAGCTGTGGTCCTGGTTTTTAAATATCTCACATCAGTGAGATAGGTCGGAACTGGTACATACGATCTTTGAGAGATTATGGGCCATAAATATAATTTTTTAAGCTCGTGTCACTGCATAGTTTTTTCGAGTTCTGACTTTTAACCGGGAATTTCGATGTTTTTTAAAGCGAAAACTGATAATTATTGGAAAATGCCCGGTAAAAACTGGACATCGAAAAACCAGCCTAGGGAGTGCCACGTAAATATGAACTATCTAAAAAAACAGATATCTGTGAAATCAAGTATTGTTGCGAAAGCATAAAAATTCACAATTCTGTAATATAACGTATATTATATAAGTTATAACGCTAAATATAGCCTATATTTACCTTTGTAATTTTAGCGTGAATTTACATTGTATTTTTAAGGTCACTTATGTTGATCGGTTTCCCACGTTCAAAATACCGCACTGTGTAAAACTCACATTTTTTACTATAAGAATTCCTTGACACATAAGCTATACTTTTTAAAAATATTTCTACATCGGCGCGCCGGGGCTTATAAAAATCTAGTCATCCTGGAACATTAAATGTTGCAAAAATGCCGGCAAAAAAATACCAAATCGCAAAAAAATCAACGAATATGTCATGTTAGACACGTCACTCCTGAAGACTTAATTATACGTATAATTTATACCTCTAAATTACGTTTTCGTCATAAGTCGAAGTGAAAAAAAAATCGAAAACTTTTTCGAAAATTAAAAATAAAACTGGCCCAAAATTTGCATTTATAACTAAACATTACAAATTTTATTGCTTTCTGACAAAAGGTCTTTTAACTGTAAGAGATAGGGAACCGTTGTACCGCGAAAGACTTTTCGGCAACTGGTTGCCCGCCTGTTAAATCAAGCGAAGTTTTATTATCAAATCCCCGGTTCACAAAAAAACTTTCTGATGTATAAAAGAATATTAAACTGATTTCAAGACTCGGGATCGTCATGGATATAATTTTTTTAGATAATTTTTATAAATTTAAAAATTATAATAGAACATTTTCACATTATAACAAATGCATAAAAGCCCAAAAGCGGCTCTACGGTTAATCGTAATAATGATTTGTCAATTAGTACACATAACAAAACAGCGTAGGCGAGTAATAACAAACTTAAATCAATTTATTTTATAATTATTATTAAACCTACCTTTGACTGAATATTTCTCTAAACTGTGTCCGTGCATTATTCATATTTCTTTCAAATCTCTACAAGCTAATTCATGGATTTTAAGTTATTTCGTGTTTGTTAACTCTGAGGGCGTTCCGTCCTAAATAACTATTTTCTTTTTTTCTTCTAAATTTGTAAACTGGGCAAATGAAAATGAATCGAATTTGATCTTCAGAAAACTGAAATTGAATCGTCACCCCAAGGCCAAGAGCAAAAATACTTTACTTTTTTAATCCTCGGGCAAAACTAAGGCTGGAAAGTAAATTGACTTTACTTTTATTGCTGAAAATAGTTTGCGGAGATTAGAGCGACGAATAGGCCGATTCGGAATAGCGAGTCCTGGCGCTGATAAGAATTGATCGTATTTCTTGCAAAAAATAATCAATTTTGATGACACGAGTTTATAAATTAACTGTTTATAATCTATATGCGCTTTCTGTCTTAACTCTCAGCGTTGGTTTTTGGTCCGAGCAAAAGAACGCGCGCGGAGATTGCGGGAAAAATGTCGATTTACCTATTTTAACCGTCCATTTCAAAATGCCAAAAAAAACGAAAAAAAAAATATTTCATTTAATTTCTTCGTAGTTTTTAGTCCCGATATTTTTTTCCGTTTTTGATCGCATTTTTTTAATTTAAAACTTAGAATTATGACCGCTGCGCACCGCTATGTATAGATCTCGAGATATTGACCGCCATTGGTTACCCCAAATTTCTCCAATCTAAGAAAATTGTGAAAAAATTATTTTTTCGAAATTTTTTTTTCCTTACAACTTGAAATCTTGGCTACCTAATCATTAGGTCCTAATGCGACGAAAAATTTAAGTTTTTGATCAGTAGTTCAAAAAAGTACAGCATAATATACTTAACCCTCCGAGGCATATATATATATAGCCTTTTGAAGGCTAAAGTCACTTTAAATCACCAAAATGATGGAAAAAAATGACTCGCAGAAACTTCTCCTTCCACAATTGGAAGTTCCCAATGACATTTTAAAATTCACAATGGTGAATCTGAAAAATATTTTCTAAATTTTTTCGGATACTTGGTTCAAATTTTATCACGAGTTGATGAAAGGCCATTTTTTGCTTAACTTTTACATTTCGAAAAAATCTTTTTGCTCAAAATTTCGGAATTATAATTTCAATTTAGCCAGTATTTAGGAAAGTTTTGAGTACAATTTGAAGAACAATTAGCCTTTCTACTGTAGACATATCTGGACGCAGAAATATTTTTTGGGGAGTGACATTTCAAAAATACACGAATTCGATTTTAGTATGGATACAACTGATATGTTTGAAAAAATAAATAAAATTGTGAAAATCATGCTAGAGTGATACACTTATGCCATATTTGGCTTTAAGGGGTGGGTGTGTAATCTGGTACCTTTCGGATGCCCGGCTCATAATAATTCTAGGGTAGTTGTGGAGAAATCTGAGGATACTCGTTTTACTAATTCTAGCCTTCGCCTAACGATTACACATCTCAATCCAACCTTATTACCATCAGCACCCACCAGGTGGTGAGTCTATTCTAGAGCACTAAACGTTTTTTTTTAAATCTAATCTTCTTTTAAGAACCCACATAAAAGCGTCTGAAAATTTACACAGAGTACAGGGGAAGAGTGAGGTCACTAATATGTTTTAGCGCTTTTTTTGAATTTCGCTCTGAATTTTCTAGAATCACTTTTCGAACGCCGGATTTTTACAATTTTTCGACTTCAAACTCTATCTATCTTTTAGACGATAGGTTCAGAAGAAAAGCCGTTTTTTCGACTCAGGTTAGATAAAATATACTGGTCGTCACCTATGTTTTGGCTCGGATTATTGAATTTCACCCTAGAATTTCTAGAACTAATGGACTAAGTAAACCGGAAATGAAAAGTTCGAAAAACCAGTTCGGTCTGATCGGAACAAAAGACCCCAAATTGAAGCTGAGATTTCACTGATCAAGGAAAGTTGGCTTACAGTATCAAAATTTTTAACCAATCAAGCGTCAAATTCCCGATAATTAGGTTTAACATTTTTGGCTTTAAAAATAATTGAAATTTCTCTAGAATCGATTAAGACATTTCCAATAATTTTAATGTCATGAATCGTTTTCGGTGGGTCATATTCACCAATAAAAAATGTTCATATCATGGTAGAATACCGGTTTTATGCNCGACCCCAAACTCAAAATATGAATTTGTCAAGGTCACGTGAAAAAATTTCCGAAAAAAAATGTGCTTCGATTTTTTCGAAAGTAGGCTCAAAAGAAAGCTGGGGAAACACTGAAGAGAAAGTTGGCTTACGTCAACCCGATATTTCGAAGTTTTAGTGGTCAAATTGACACAAACGTTATTTTTGAACATAATTTTGAGAAAAATACTTGGAAAAAAATCGAAAAAACACAAAAATTTCGAAATTTTTTTTGTTCTTATTTGGGTTGTTTTGTGCTTTTAAAACACAAAGGATTGATTTGGTACATTTTTATGACATAATAACTGCAGAAAATGTAGGAGCAGGGATACCCTTAAGGGAGTGGGCGTCGATAATTGGGCTCTTTTTTACACATTTTCAAGTGAAGTCTCTGAGAAACCAGGCTTCAGAAATAATTATTTTTTTTTCAAATACGTAGTACAACTCTTAAGGAAGTTGCCAGTACTATTCAGAGCATCTGATACTTCAGCATACGCTCAGAAAATGACCCTACTCCTCATTCATTTTATATCATTTTTGCTTGTTATTTGCAATTCGATTTCCAAATATAAATGCGCATCTTCGAGCGTAGCCGTTATTTGAAAATTGCGCCCCTAGTGGTCAAAACAGCTTATTTGGGAGCCTCACGCAAAAGCCTACTCCTCCTTGAAAATATGTAGAAATTTTTCAATTTGTGCATCAAATTCACCGTAAAGCCTGGATTAAGGTCCGAGCGTAGCCTTTTTTCCGATTTTTTTCTCCAAAATCTCAGGAACGACTTGTGAATTTCTAGTTTTTGTTGAAATTCTGAACTATAAATTTTCTAAAACCTACTTTATTCGAAAAAAATTCAGAAAAAATCCTGCGACTTAGAAAACTCAGTGACAAATTCTCTACAAAATAGGGCAATCAAAAAAGTTATCTGAGAAATATCAATTATCGTCACCCTTAATTTAACCTCTAATTGTAACTCCCGAAAAACCGAATTTTCTGTGAAAAAATCTCAAAACCAAAAAAAATCTTACGAGTGAAAAAACTTGGCAGAAAATTCTCTACAAAATANCAGCTAAAACTCGAAATATGATTTTTTTGGTCATTTTCCAAAATATTTCCAAAAAAGTATTTGGTAAATTTCCGAAAGTAGGCTCAAAAGCTAGTGAAACACTGATGAGAAAGTTGGCTTACGTCAAGTCGATATTTTGAAGTTTTAGTGGTCAAATTTGAGCAAACGTTATTTTTTAACTTCATCTTTTAAAAAATACTTAGAAAAAAATCGAAAAAATGCGAAAATTTCGAAAAAATTTTCGATGATTGGGTTCTTAGTACACTTAATTATCACCCCGTATCAATTTGAAGCATGTTTAATGCCTTTAAGGCCTAGTTGCTTATATCGTTTCCAGCAAATCGTATCCAAGGAATCTTTTGGTGGCATTTATATTCTCTAATTCTCACTTTTATGTTCAAAATTGTCGATTTCGCGCACTTTTTTGGCGATTTTATATTTTAAAAAGTTGCTCGGTACATAGTTGAGCAATATTTGAAAATATGAACAAAGAGTCCATAGGCGCTTTTTTTTGTTAAATAGAGAAAGACATTCTATACGCGAGGGAGTTAAAATTTTGAAAATCTAAAAAAAAAATATTTTAAGTCAGCAAAAATGATGCAGAGAAAATTTTTTCTGATCGTGGCCACCCTAGTTGCAAACCAACGCGAAATTCCCTCATTAAAAATTAAAAAAAATGATATAAATTCTATAGAGTAAAAGTACTGTGGTCTGGTTTTTTAAATATCTCACATCAGTGAGATAGGTCGGAACTGGTATATACGATCTTTGAGAGATTATGGGCCATAATATAATTTTTTAAGCTTCGTGTCACTGCATAGTTTTTTCGAGTTCTGACTTTTAACCGGGAATTTTCGATGTTTTTTTAAAGCGAAAACTGATAATTATTGGAAAATGCCCGGTAAAAACTGGACATCGAAAAACCAGCTAGGGAGTGCCACGTAAATATGAACTATCTAAAAAAACAGATATCTGTGAAATCAGTATTGTTGCGAAAGCATAAAAATTTCCAAATTTCTGTAATATAACGTATATTATATAAGTTATAACGCTAAATATAGCCTATATTTACCTTTGTAATTTTAGCGTGAATTTACATTGTATTTTTAAGGTCACTTATGTTGAATCGGTTTCCCACGTTCCAAAATTACAGCACTGTGTAAAACTCACATTTTTTACTCCAATAAGAATTCTTGACATAAGCTTATACTTTTTAAAAATATTTCTATCGGCGCGCCGGGGCTTATAAAAATCTAGTCATCCTGGAACATTAAATGTTGCAAAAAATGCCGGCAAAAAAATGACCAAATCGCAAAAAAAATCACGAATATGTCATGTTAGACACGTCACTCCTGAAGACTTAATTATACGGTATAATTTATACCTCTAAATTACGTTTTTCGTCATAAGTCGAAGTTGAAAAAAAATCGAAAAACTTTTTCGAAAATTAAAAATAAAACTGGCCCAAAATTTGCATTTATAACTAAACATTACAAATTTTATTGCTTTCTGACAAAAGGTCTTTTAACTGTAGAGTAGGGAACCGTTGTACCCGGAAAGACTTTTCGGCAACTGGTTGCCCGCCTGTTAAATCAAGCGAAGTTTTATTATCAACATCCCCGGGTTCACAAAAAAACTTTCTGATGTAAAAAGAATATTAAACTGATTTCAGACTCGGGGATCGTCATGGATATAATTTTTTTAGATAATTTTTATAAATTTAAAAATATAATAGACATTTTCACATTATAACAAATGCATTAAAAGCCCAAAAGCGGCTCTACGAGTTAATCGTAATAATGATATTGTCAATTAGTACACATAACAAAACAGCGTAGGCGTAGTAATAACAAACTTAAATCAATTTATTTTATATTAATTAATTAACCTACCTTTTTGACTGAATATTTCTCTAAACTGTGTCCGTGCATTATTTCATATTTCTTTCAAATCTCTACAAGCTAATTCATGGATTTTAAGTTATTTTCGTGTTTGTTAACTCTGAGGCGTTCCGTCTCAAATAACTATTTTCTTTTTTTTCTTCTAAATTTGTAAACTGGGCAAATTGAAAATGAATCGAAATTTGATCTTCAGAAAACTGAAATTGAATCGTCACCCCAGGCCAAGAGCAAAATACTTTACTTTTTTAATCCTCGGGCAAAACTAGGCTGGAAAGTATTGATTTACTTTATTGCTGAAAATAGTTTGCGGAGATTAGAGCGACGAATAGGCGATTCGGAATAGCGAGGTCCTGGCGCTGATAAGAATTGATCGTATTTCTTGCAAAAAAATAATCAATTTTTTGATGACACGAGTTTATAATTAACTGTTTATAATCTATAATGCGCTTTCTAATTAGGTTTAACATTTTTGCTTAAAAATAATTGAAATTTCTAGAATTCGATTAAGACATTTCCAATAATTTTAATGTCATGAATCGTTTTCGGTGGGTCATATTCACCAATAAAAAATGTTCATATCATGGTAGAATAGCGGTTTTATGCGGGTTAACCCGTGTGAGCACAGAAAAAAAAGTTCCGCCAAGGCACCGTCACCTATATATAGGTGACTGTTCAACCGCGTATTACAGAAAGCCCAAGGTAGTTAGAGTTTCATTTTTTTTTGCATAAGGAAGTTCAAACGATATATTTTTGCATCCGACATTTGATATTCTAGAATTTTGATTTTTAGTTCTAGAAAATTTACTGATAAGAGCAAGGTACAGCATATCACGTGATACAAGCTTACAGTGGTGTTCACAAATTAGTTTGGTATTGGAATCGATGCACAAGGATCTGACCTATGTCATCGTTTTTTCTGATTTGATTTATATATAATCAATCAAAAATTATTTTTAAATAGGTTTAAAATTTTGATGAAAAAATCACAATTTTTCATAAAAAATGGTTATTTTCCCCTATAAAAGCAGATAAGTACACTTCTTATATTATTTCTGGGTCGATATACTAATCAAGTGACTCTGTGGACAATATTTAATTGCTCGAATTAATTTTTTAATAATTAAAATATTTTCGTGAAATACTTAAAATTGAAAATTTTGAAATATCACTTTTGAAAAAAAATATCTGTTCCTGTATACCAATTAATCTTTGTTTTGAGTGTCAACCATGGACAAAACACTTTCCTAAAAACTGGCTATTTTTAAATTTTAATTGACGCAATAGGTCGCATTTAATTTTTTTAGAGGTAAAAGATTGGAAAAAAATCTCAAAAAATCAACCCTCCGTAAAATTTGAACAAAATTTCCAAAAAAAAAATAAGTCACTTTTTTGAAATCCTTGCAAAATTCTTTATAATGTATTCGAAGGAGACAATTCTACGATGGTTTTTTTGCATATTTTAGATGATTTTAAATATGCAGTCACCTATATATAGGTGTTGTGCTCACACGGGTTAAG
>SCLH01000089.1:6290-41467 GCA_004367855.1 Oikopleura vanhoeffeni | reverse complement strand
AGTCTTTTGGTAGCATTTAAATTTTCTAATTATCACTTTTTTTCAAAATTGTGATTTTCGCGCACTTTTTTGTTGATTTACAGCCAATCAGACCGAAATTGAAAAAACTACATCCAAGGTGATATGTGAGACACCTTGAGCTTCTTATATTCCAAAAATGACGTTTTTGGCATTTCATACACTTTCATACTACTTTTTCGACACATTTGACCCAATTCTAGCGCTCTGAGACAAAAATCGAAAAAAATAGAACCAAGCCACTAAATTTGAGACACTTTCCGGAAGTTTCACAAAATCTTAATTACTTCCAATAAAAACCCTAGGATCCTTGTTTAATTGAAAAAAGCCAGGGGACTCGTGTTTAACCGCGGTTAAGGGGGTATAGCTGGCAGATTTGACATATTCACGGTGATATATTCTGAAAACTAAAAGCTTATGAGAAAAACCGAAAATGCTGATTTGTAGATCTATCCTTAATCTTGCGAAAAAATACATCACAAATTATTTTTGACCATTACACCAATAGGTACAGTATCGTAACAAGGTGACATTTTCCAAACTGCAAAATCTATCTCTTCCCAGACGGTATATCAAATTGAGCTCAAATTTTCACAGATAACGTAACGGTAGTATGTCAAACTTTAATCACAAGATTTTTTNTGTGCAGGTGGGGGGGTAGGACATCTCGTGCAGGTGGGGGTTAAGAAGAATGTTTTTTTTTTGAAAAAATGTAGATGTTCTTGTTCGCAATCAAATTTTGCATTTCTTACAATATAATTTCAAATGAATACACAAAGTTCAGAATAACTTATTATGAAGTTGTAAAAGAGAAGTTTTCGTTTTGGTGATTTTCTATCATCAAAAAACTATCGAATTTACTTTTTTGTTCTAAGTTTCGCTTGAATTTACATCGATATCATTTTTCGAAAAAAAATTCTTGAGAGATATAAAATATTGATTTTTTCCGTGCTACCAAATTTAATCTGTATATATATCTTTCTGTAGGCAGGGTTTTTCAAACGAAAAATATTTAACGTAGCTTTTTTTCAATGAAACCAACCCTGCTCTGAGATTATAAGAGATATCGAGAAGAGGTTGTTAACGGTTCTGGGCCTATCTCATAATTAGGGGGGATTCTGCAAGTGCGAGGGTTAAAGAGCTAAAAAGAGGTTAATAATATTTATTATGCATCAGTGATGCAGCATCACAGGCAGCGGCTAAAATAGGAATGCCACGAAAACAGTGAACTGTTTTCGGGCCGAAAGAATAATCATGATACAAGTAGCGAAATAGGCATTAAACAACAACTAGGGTGTCCACCATGGTAACAAGGTTTTTTGTATCATTTACCAAAGTAAATATTTGACATGTAAAACTTTTTTGTTTTTTCCAAGTCAACTGGTTTACTGGTAATAGACTTATGAAATTACCGGTTTTCTGAGGCAAAACATGGGAATTTTCGATAAATATTTTTTTTTGCATAAATATATCGATTTAAAATTTTTTATTTCGACATTATTTTCAATAGTAATGCCTCCCGGCGGGCCCTGCCGGGGCTGTTGTATGTATTATTGTGTACACTTAGGCATGACAACACTTTCTGATGAAAAAAACAAGGATTGATGCAAGAAAATATGATTATCATGGTAAACCGTCAAATGCAATTCCATAAATTAAAATCATTAAATTTAGATTTTTTATTAGGCTTCTCTTTTTGATCAAAATTGATAAAGCATTGCCTCCCGGCGGGCGCTGCGGGGCTGTTACACGTTACAATTTATGTTCGAAAGATAATTGTGTGCACTAAGGCCATGGCAAAACTTTTTACTTGAGTACATGATACAAAAAACCGTTGATTTATATCTCTTATAATATTCCAGTAATCATGCTGAGAAAAGTGGGTTGCATTAAAAAAAGATACCTTAGCCAAAAAATATTTTAGCCGTAAAATTTCGTTGGTTTATAGAAAAATAACTGTTAAAGTGTACACTCATGCCATGGCAAAACTTTTCTCGGAAAAGTCTATGGTTATTGTTAAAAAATATGGTCGTTTGTTCCTGCGGACCCTAGCATTTCCCAAGAAACAGCTTTGCGTCGTTTTATACCGTGTACACTCGACACGAGTTTACCTAACCCTAATTCTAATACTTTCAAGATAGGATTATATTAGTGTACACATAAAATGTCATTGTACACTCGGGGCATGGCAAAACTTTCTGCGGAACCCTAATATTCTCACCCCAACCCTATTTTTTTCCTGACAAACAAGTTTTGCACGGTTTTATCCTGTGTATACTGGGCACGAGTTTTTAAATAATTTTTTAAATTTGATTTTGTTAAAANATAATCATCAGATTTTTTGGTGAACGAAATTGCTCAGAAAGAAGAAAGTGCGCGAAATGAAAAATAGCGCGTTTTTAGAACAGCCGGTATACGCAGTTTTTATGTGGGTGGTAATTACTTTATTAGAAAAATAAACCCACGTCAGAATAAGGTAAAAGAGCGATGGTCATTCTGATCATTTAAATCTGGGCGTAGGATTCGTATGAAAAAGGCTTCAGATTTTCGACGATCAAAGTATGACTCAAATTTTTCATGCAGCATTTCAGAGTTTTACAAAAGAGCTTTGGCTCATACTGTATGAGCCAAAGCTCTTTTGTAAAACTCTGAAATGCTGCATGAAAAATTTGTCTCGCATTTTTATTTTCGCTCTACGCCATCAGATGGACGGAAATTCGTATTTTCGAACTCTGCCAGACGTGTTAAGTAGTTGGGACAGCGGTGTATATGATAATATACGTTATGAGAAATGTTCCACCGTCATCAGTTTAGCCGTACCAAGCCTCCAAAATGTCAAAATTCACTGCCACCACCCCCTGAAGGTTGACCTACGCAAGAACTGTTTCCCCCTATCTGGGTTTATCTGCAGACGGTCTGCAGCAGACCTGTTAATTATAGAAATATTTAGGACATACATACCTAGGTATTTATATTTAGGATATATGCTCTGAGGACATTTTAAAAATTAATCTAACGATTTTTGCAGAATTTATTTTTTGACTTTTCTCTGATTTTTTTTAAAAGATCATTTTCAAATGGTAGCCTTTCCTCAAACCTGCAAGGGTTTTACATTCTTCTTCTGTGATTACATAATCCATAACAAATCTTGTGGGTCCAAACATGAGGGTAGAATTTAATTTAAGCTGTGCATAATCTGGCACAGGCCCTTCGGATTTAACGACAGGCCCATCATCAAATGCCTTGTATTTTGGCGATAGTTTAATTACCATTCCAAATTTTTGCCCCAGATCATAATCAGGAAACTCTCCATGTGGAGTCTGAATCATTTTTTGCTGTTTTTCCAAAGCAGGATCATAGAGAATATCATTAATTTTTTCCTGACCAGATTCGTAGCCAATAGATGTGTCTTTTACAAGAGGTGTTTTATAAATTGGAGCTGTTATCGGTTGCGTTTCTTTGGGCTCTTCGGATTTGTGATCAGGATCCCATGGAGTGGTAGTGCTCAAATCAATGTTTTCCCAGTCAATATCTTTGTTCATGTATTCTTCATTTTCAGCTTCAAATAAAGATTCATCAGGAAATGGAGTCTTTTTAGGGATAAATTTATTTAATAATCCTTCAAAATATATCCCACAAAATAATAATAAACTAGTACATTTATATTGAAGTTGAAATTGGACAAACAATATATTTTTTGAGCAATGTTTAAGAATTTTGTGGCTGTATAATCAACCGTGGGTCAATAATATTCACGCGAGGCGCTAGAGGATGAAGTCCCTTTTACTCTCGTATGCCCCCTCATGAACATAATTGATCCATGATTCTTCATCATAAGAAAGTTGATCAGGAAATTCTTTTGGCGGTCACTCACTATAGTTTTCATATAAAATTTGTTGACTCGACAATTGTTTATAAAACTTGGTACTCTTAACCAATGGCCGAAAATTTGATTTTTTTTTTCATTTTAACAAAAACTCTTTATTTTACAGAGATTATGATGGTTTTTTAACTAAATAATTGCGAAAATTAAGTTATTTTCATTGGTAGTCAATTCGATGTGTATTTGGGGAGATGTTCAAAGCAGGAGTCGGCACCCGAGCAGATTATGTGCTCGGAATCCGGAGCACATAATCTGCTCGACCGATCAGTTCGGGAAAATCCGAACCGAACCGATCACATGTTTTTCAGATTTTCGTCCGAACCGATCACATTTTCCAGATCTGATCGGTAAATATGATCGGTTCGGATAATTTTTAGACTTTTCAATTTTGGTTTTCAAAATTTTTTGAGGACTTTACCGATCTAATCTAATTTTTTTCAGGGAGTTCACCGATACGATCCAATTTTTTCGGCGGGTTTACCGATCCGATCCAATTTTTTTTCGAATGTGCCGACCCCTAAGTCTTACTGTATAACAAAAAAACACGCCAAAAAGTTTTACCGGTATTAAAAAAAAGTAAAATTTCAAAATGTTAATTAGTTTTCTTAATTACCGTGAATATCATCTTTTATAAATTTCTACCAAAAACCCTAGCAGATCCGAACCGATCAGGTCCGAGCAGATTTCCGAACCGATCATGAACACATATTTTGAAAAACCCTGTCTGAACCGAACCGATCACATTTTTTTTCCGAGCAATCCGAACCGAACCGATCACATTTGATTTTCGGGCCAAAAATACCCGAACCGATCATAAAAATGTGCTCTGGTGCCGACCCCTGGTTCAAAGCCCAGACGCGAGTGGGCGTTATACAGTTCCTAGAGATGTGAGACCCATTTTGTGAACGCTACNTATATTTTCGGGAACCTTAATTTTTGAATTAGATTCCGGTCACTGATTTTGATTCGGACATTTAGTGAATGAAAAGTCTTAAAACAGAGCAGTCTGAAGTCAACCCCAATGTTTTTTTATGTAATTTTGAGAACTTTTCTAATTACCCCTTTATGTACTAACCTTCGGGTTTTTTTTTGATTAAGTCAATAATTACCTTGATTCGTGCTTTCTTTTTAATTCAAGATTCTGTTTTGTATATTTGTGAATTGGCTCCGTAACTAAGGCATGTTGCTAGAAAATCATAACCCCTCCATAACATTAATCAGCATTGGATGTCTAATGAGGTTTGGCTACGTGCGTAAGGCGTCATTATTGTCTCTCGCATTTCTGTCACTGATATATATTGAAGAAAATATATATTTTAGAAGGTCTTTTTTTCTACTGAGAATTTTCAGAAACATATTACTTATTTTTAGACACCACTGTAATAAATCAATTTTGAATTTTATAAAAGGATTGCTAAATATAAATTACGGTTTAATTTCATCTCCAATATTTGCATGCTTTATAGTCGAATCTACTAAGTGGAATTTCGCACTTTTTTGTTTTCTTATCTTTCATTAAAGTGCCTTTAAATTCGTTAAAATTTTATTGTTATTTCAATTGTATAGCAGATTGTGCTGAATTTAGTTTAAGCGTATTGAAAAATGAATGTTGAAATGAAACGTTGCTATATGGCCGATTGAAAGTGAGGAACAGTGGCAAAATCGAGTCTGGTATCAGATACATGTTAAAGTCTACGAGTTTAACAAAAACACACATTTGACAAAAATTAAGACGAAGATTATATTCCGTGTAATTCGGCATTGAAGAGACAATTTAAGGCGAAAGAGATCCCCTTCAATACTTAAATGTGCATTAATTATTTGGATTGCATCAAAAAGCTTTGCCCTTTTGCCGATATTAAGCTTATTTACGTGTATCCAGATGCTGCGAAAATAATTACAATGAGGAATTTTTATTATGTGGACAGCATGAATAAGTTGCCATTTATTTTAAAGTTCCAATGTGTATTTATAATGAATATATAGACTAAGTTCGTTGATCGAGCGCCATCTCTTTGTAGTATTTCGTTTCTACGGATAATAAAGTTCTTATATTTATTGACTCCCAACAGAACCACTAGAAATCTCTAACACCTTTAGCTACAAACTCTAACACGTGCGCGTGAACCATGATCCTTATTTCCACCAGGGTGAATCTTGAAATGATGGTATCGTCTATGCGGGTGTTGAATCCACTAATGGTTGGTCTAGTGATTGTCTTGGTATGATAATAGGCAAAAGCTGCTTGTTCTTGGAGCGGCAAATTTATTGGTGCGTATCCATAATGTGCAATCATTAGACAACATTAGTGAGAGTTGAACACCGCTAAGAGATTTACTCATTTTAAGATCATTTGGCGTTGAAAAGGGATATTTGCTCTGAAAGCGCTAAGATTGGATTGAGGGGGTTACGTCAACGGTTTTTTGAACTTTAGCATCCGCTGCAGAATAGAATACGGAACAAGTATATCCGAATAGCTATCCGATATGTAAGAGTTATACCATTTTTAATATTTTTACTACACATGACGTACCGGTCACAATTAATATTTTATTCAATTTTTTTACTGTTTGCCAAAAATATATATTATGTTATGACTGTAGATTTTTATATTGAACTTTATTGCAGAAGCAGTAACAGAAGACATGTATATAGACTTGAAACCAAAATTTACATATCACCTTGTATGAAAGCGCTGTTCATCTTTATCAAGTTGAAGATGTACCTGAAGCCTCTAAAATTATTCCAAATTCATATCAAGAATATTACAAAGAAATTGGAAATTTGTCGAGCTCTGGCCGAGGAGCGCATTGATTCGGAAGTTCCCTAGTGGAAGAACGACCTACCAACTTTTACATGATAATTCTTCAAGTTTTTGCATTTTCCAGCTTCTCCAAACATGGATTAAAATGTATTAAGGACTAGACTCGAAAATTAATTCTGGGGAATACTACCGAAGACAAGGTGAGCGATTGTTTACCGATACAATATCACTTATCTAATGTTGCAAGTCACGGATCTGGAAATAACCATGATGTGTAATATGCTAAAACTACATATGTTTACACCCTATAAATGTCAATGAGAGATAATCTCAATTATTTTGAACATGAAAAATTCTCAGTCGAAAAGAACTTGATACTGATAGAATGCGAAAGAATTTTATAAGGCAGTTTCAAGCTGACGTCAGAATTATTAACTATATGGAGACCTAAGGATGGAATTTGACTATGCTTATGAATAGGATAAACGAAAAGCTTATATTAATTTGTCAATTGAAAAAATGTTGATCAACAAGTCTCAAGACTGACGTCTCTAGTTGTATCCCATTTTGAAAGAGCAAGAATAAATGAAGACTACAAGAAAGAAAAAAAATGGTTTCATTCAGCAAATAGAGTGGCTGAAGGCACTCGCGGGAAAAAACAACGAAACAAAATTTTTGTGTTTTCCCGCGGAGTCGACCCCTCAGCCGATTTAGCCTCAGTTCTCGCTTAATGAAAATAGTTTAGAGTTTTTAAAATGATTATTTACTTATCAGAAGGTGCGTTAAAATGGTTCTCACACATCTCGTAGGAACTGGTAATAACGCCCCACTCGCTTTTGCTGTTGAAACCAGGCGGTCGGCACAGGAGCAACTTTTGTGATCGGTTCGGGTTATTCTTTTGGCCCGAAATCAAATGTTATCCGTTCGGTTGCTCGAAAAAACAAATTGTGATCGGTTTCGGTTCAGACGGGGTTTTCAAAATAGTGTTGTAACGGGCGTGCTTTCCGTACCCACCTTAACAAAGTATAGGGAGGGCAAAAAAAGTTGATTGGCCAATTTGGGTACGGAAAGCACGCTCCCGCTCAGCAACTCTAAATTTGCTAATTGAAACCATTTTCTTTTCATTTTTCTGTATCTCATTTATTTCTTGCTCTTGAAAATGGGATAAACTGAGAGTCAGTCTGAGACGTTGATCAAACATTTTTTCAATTGACAAATTAATATAAGCTTTTTTGTATCCCTATTCAATAAAGCATAGTCAAATTCCATCCTTAGGTGCTCTTCCATATAGTTTAATAATTTGACGTCAGCTTGAACTGCCTTATAAAATTCTTTCGCATTTTCATCAATTTCTATTTCATGAGAATTTTTCATGTCAAAATATTGGAAATTATCTCTCATTGGCACATTATCAGGGTGAAACATCATGTAGGTTTTAGCATATTTCACAGCATCATGGTTATTTCCAGATTCGTGACTTGCAAACATTAGATAGTGATATTGTATCGGTAAAAAATCGCTCACTTGTCTTCGGTTGTATTCCCCAGATTTATTTTCGAGTTGTTTAATACATTTTAACCGATTTTGGAGAAGCTGGGATAAATGCAAAACTTGAAATTTATGAAAAGTTGGTAGTCGTTCTTCATAGGAACTTCCGAAATCAAATGGCTCCTCGGCCAGAGCTCGACAAATTTCCATTTCTTTGTAATATTCTGTGATAGAATTTGTGAATAATTTTATAGCTTCAGGGTAATCTTCAACTTGATAAGCATGAACAGCGCTTTCATACAAAGTGATGTAAATTTTGGTTTCAAGATCTATATACATTTCTTCTGTTACTGCTTCTGCAATAAAAGTTCATATAAAATCTACATATAACATAATATATATTTTTGGCTAAAAAATAAAAAAATTGAAATAAAATATTAAATTTGTGACCGGTCTAGTCAACATGTGTAGTAAAAAATTTAAAATGGTATAGCTCTTAGATATCGATAGCTATTCGAATATACTTGTTCCGTTTTATTCTGAGCGGTGATCTCAAAGTTCAAAAACCGTTGAGTACCCCCTCAATCCAATCTAGCCGCTATCAGAGCAATATCCTTACTGATTACGCACCAATAAACTTTGGCGCTCCCAAAATCAAGCACTTTTGCCTATTATCATACCCAAGACAATCACTAAGACAACATTAGTGGGATTCGAACACCCGCTATAGAGATAACCCTCATTTTCAAGATTCACCCTGGTTGGAATAAAGATATTGGTTCACGCGCGTGTTGAGTTTGTAGCTAAAGGGTGTTAGAGATTTTAGTGCGTTTTGGGGTCAATAAGGATATAAGAAGCTTTATTTCCTAGAAAAGGAAATACTACAAAAAGATGGCGCTCGATCAACGAACTTAGGTCTATATATTCATTTATAATTCACATTGGAAATTTGAAAAATAATGAACTTTTCCTGCGTCAATATAAAATTCCATTGTTAATTTATTTTCGTCCAGCATTGGATTAACGTTAAAATAAGTATATGCGGCGGCAACAGCTTTTGATAGCAATCCAAGATTATAATATGCAACATTTAAGTATTGATAAGGATCTCTTCGCTTAAATTGTTCTTCAATTTCCGGAATTACACGGTAATCATAATCTTCGCTTAATTTTTGTCCTAAAATTTTTTTGTTTAAGGAAGTTGGTGTCGAGTCGACACTGTCGACATGTGAAGGTTTTCTTATTTTGTAGAGAATTTCTACCGATTTTTGAACTCATAAGTTTTTTTCTGATTTTTTTCAAAAAAAATGTTTTTAGAATTTTAGAAAAATTGGAAACAATTGACCTTCAAAAATATAAGTGTGCCCAAGCCTCTTACCTATACAATTTTTAATACACGCTGCACGGACAAGTACATATTGGGCAAATCCATTTCCCAAAAGTTTCTCGTTTTGTTTACCGGAAACTTTTGAACATGAAATACTACATGATGATTTAGCTGCCAATACATTTTTACGGTCTGATATTGCTTTTTCAAGTTCAAAAATTGCATCTCTCCATTGGCCTTTATGATATGCTGTGAAAAGGTGAAACCATAATTTTTTATTACATTGTATATCCTTTTTCCAAACAAAGTCAATCTCGAAAATGATGGTGATCTCTATAGCGCGATTTTGAATACCACTAGTCTCGTCTTAGTGATTGTCTTGGGTATAATAATAGGCAAGTGTACTTGATATTGGGAACACCAAAGTTAATTAATGCGGAATATCAGCCGACCGGGCGGCATGGGATTTAGCAATAGTGGGATTCGAACACGCGCTATAGAGATCACCATCATTTTCAAGAGTCACTTTGGTTGGGAAAAGGACATATCAAAAAACAATATGAGTTTAATCGATTACTAATTGACAATAAGGAATCCTTTTACTGCATTAGGAATAATGTCTCGAAAGTTAAAAAAAATTTATCTTCCGGTTTTTTAAATGCTGAAAATTGGATACGATAAAATCTACAGCATGTCACATTTTTGCGCCCATTCTTGGTTTTTGCAGAAACTGACGTCCGCCAATCAAAACGCTTACATTTTGCAAACACGTAGGCGGACTTTAGCTTCTGCAAAATTTAAGAATGGGAGCAAAAATGTGTTATGCTATAAAATTAAAATTTTTGAAAAGTTTTTTTCTGAAATCTAACTTCAAACGTCATCGATACTTTATTTTATGTCAAAATTTTCAGTCATTCTTCCTACCTACGACTCTGATTGGTTTGAACTTTATTCTTTTTTTTTCAAAAATTCCGTCAATTTTGAAAATAATTTCGAATTTTCTGTGTTATATTTCAAATTCACACAATAATAAGTGTGATAAAAGCCTGTTTGCTATTTAAAACTTTATTTTAATTGTAACAGCAAAATAAAAAAAATCGAAATATTTTTGCTATGCTTTCATTATTTTTCTTTCATAACACTTCCATCCACCTTTCCTGTTATTCCATTTTCATAGTGTAAATCAAAAGACGCTAAAATTTCTCTAAAAACTCCAAAATATAGAAATAAAATCATTTTTGAGTGTACTTTTTATTTATTTATTTTTCTTCTTCTGTACTTTTCTATTCAATTTCACACATACGAGTCACTACTTCAATACAAACGGCCACTCTTTCAGCTGATATCAAATAATAAGGTTTCGAAAAATCTCTTTTTAACGACTGTTTTCTATTTATGGATCACGTATTGTTAGTCACGAAATAGTACTTTGGAGCTTTTGATCAGTCATAATTAAATTTGTCATAGCACAGATGATAACTAATTTAGTAAATATCATAAAAATTGCGTAGGATTTGTACAAATAAATTTTTTCATAAATTAGTGATATCACGCAAAATTGAAATGTTAAATTACCCAGTGCCTTAAAATTAATCGGCTTTTTGGTTGTCAAAATGATAAACTCATAAAATGTTATATTATTGAAAAATATTTTTGAAAGAAAATTGAATTACAAATGATAAGGGGGATAGACTATACTGTATAGTTTATACCAGGGATCGGCATTTCAAAAATTAAAACTGGATCGTATCGTATCTAGAGGGGGTGAAATAAAAAATGGATCGTATAGTATCTTTAGGGTACAAAATAAAAACTGGATCGTATTGTATCGTATTTATAAGGACTAAATAAAAACAGGATCGTATCGTATCTAGAGAGGGTAAAAATAAAACTGGATCGTATCGTATCTAGAGGAGGTAAAATAAAAACTGGATCGTAACGTATTTAGAGGGAAGAAAAATAATATTAGATCGTATCGTATCGGAAAGGTTTAATTACGAATGAAACATATAAAATATATATAATTAGGATGAATACCGTAAAAATTGTCAACTTTGTGATTAAATTGTCAAATTATTTATGAAATTGACAAATTTCTGATACGTTTGTCGAATAAAAATTAATTTAAATTCAAATAAAATTGAAAAAAATATTTTTATATTGAAAAATATTTTTAAATTTGAAGAAAAGTCAAATTTATAAAATTTTATTAATTTTCGGATAAATTTTTTTTATTGAATACAAATTGTATTATACAATTAAATATATTTAACAGAAACACCTGTGTTATTGATTATTTACAATATATATATTCAATACACTTTGTTATTTGTGTTCACCTTGTTTATCACTTGGAATTATTATGTTAAGTTTTAATTTGCTCAGTATGACCGTCATACTATGACGATTTGAAATAAGGAATTTCAAAAGTCAAAAATCGGTTTCAATGTGTTTGAAGCCGATACTCTTGTAGGAAAAAATTTGTTCCCGGTTCATTTAAACGTAGTATCTTTTTTCGGTTATTTGAGATTTTTTTGTTCAAGAAAAAACTATTTAAAGCTGCGAAAAGTGACCTTTTAGTCCGCGGGTTCCTCACTGCGGGGTTTAATAGCAGGTATCAGAAAATAAAATAAGCAGACTCGACAGCGAAAAGTTTTTCTGTACAGGGGCAAAATTTTTGGTTTGCAACGTTATCGATGTACCCGCTGGTCCAAAATTGACCGGTAAAGTATAGCTTCCGGGTACCGAAAGTGATTATTTCAATAATTTTACAGTGTACCAAAAAGATGCGCAATTAGTCGTTTCTGGAACCGGTATTATAACACTAGAGGTCATAAGTGACCGCAAGGTGGCGCCAGACGGGAATTTATATCCTGTGTTAAAACCGAAAGTAATATTTTCACGATTTTATACCTTCATAAGATGCGCAAGTTGCTGTTTTCTGGAGACAATATTATAGACTATGGATCAATTTTGCCCACAGTTGGCGCTAGAGCGAAAATAATACTTTTTTGTTACATATTTTGCTGATATTAAATATGAACATTGTTATACTCTTAGATTTTTTAAATAATTTTATCACAGGTTAATAATAATAATGAAAGACGAAATTTCACTACAAAATATTATGAGGATATTTATGTTCGAAGTTTGTATAATTAGTTAATAATGTGCTCCAACAATGTTTTATGAGTTAAGTTGATATGCTTGGATAACCAAAGTATAAAGTTTTAAACCGATCTGTTCATCAATTAGATTGGATTTGTTTGAGTTAATGCGCAATTATTATAGCTGTAGAAGTCTAGTATGAAAATATTTTCGATCGAAAACATCAGAGACGATATAAAATTGTAGGAGAATTAAGATTATGTTAATTAAAATGTCATGGCATAAGCTTATGTCAAATGAGAGCGTTCTAAAAAATGAAGAAAGTTTTTTTCTGAATACCTTGTCTCACAAAACTGACGCATTGGACATAAAACGAATTATTATAAATGTTTTTTAAACTCCACCACTGATGCCGCATGAATTTTCAAGAAACAAAACTGATTTTTTGAAATTTAATCAGACCTGGATACTTTGTCAATCCATGGGATTTAAGTTGTTTGTATGCGAATTAAAAATCATCATAAAACACCAATTTTGAATATCATTTCATACAAAATATAAATCTATGAATTAATCTGTACATGCGATGGGTAAAAACTCGGATATTATAATCAATGAATTAACTCTTACTTACCGATCAAATATTTCTCTATATATAACTTTAGTCTCCTTCGTTGAGTTAATCAATCGCAGCTTTACCTCTGAATTAGTATTTTTTTTATTTCGACTGTTGTTTGAATGAACCACACATCGGATCGGTCCTGATATCCGGTTCTCTGCGTGATTACACGACGCCTTCACGAGATTTACCTCATGCCTCGACAATCGTCCGTCTTCCAAAATGCCTCTACACGCTGTCAAAATCATCCATATATATATCTTATTTTTTGATATATATGATGCATAACATTAAGAAACGTCGAACCAAATTAATTGTCGGCCTTTGTGCTCTTCAGCGCCCTCACATATACATTTGTCAGTTTAAAAATTTACATAACAAAATGTCGCATTCATAGATTTAATCTTAAACATTTATCTTTTTATCTTATCTTGAGCGATGACAAACTAAGAAGAAAAAAACGAGAAAATTTTTTGAAAAATTAGAGTTTAAACAAAAACTCGTTTACTTCCAATATACTAATCAGAAAATAATTTTGAAAAATGCATTTAGTAGGTAATTATTTAAATCTTTCATATGTAATTAAAAACATAATTTGAAAATGTCTGAGTTTTGATATATAGACAGAAATCATCGAAACTGTGACTTTTATCGCTGGAAGAGTGCGCTTTACTGCATTCTGAATGTAACCTAGGAGGAGATCATTTTGAATAGCGAAACCCTTGAAATTAGGCGGTTTTTCGCAGTTCCTAAAAAAAAAACTAGTTGAATACATTAAAAAAATCTTACCAAATGGCTATGCTCAAAAATTCGAAGCAGTTAGTATTCTGGTAAAGGTGGAGTACAAAAGTACATTTTTTAAGGGGGTATATTATATACCGTATATTCTCTGATTAAATAAAGGCCTAAGAGGTATAAAAATGCTCCAAATTGATACGAGGTGATAATTAAGGTGTACTATCGATTTTTTTCAGATTATTTTTAAAAATAATAAAGTTAAAAAATAACGTTCCTTAAATTTGACGATCAAACTTCAATTATCGTCTGCGTTGCCACTTTCTCATCAGTGTTTACTGGCTTTCTTTTGACCTTACTTTTCAAAAAATCGAGGCACTTTTTTTTTCGAAATGACAAAAATCATATTCGAGTTTTAGCTGTAATTAACAAAAACTCTCCATTATCTCTGCATATCCTTTCCCAACGGAACCCACTCAAAAACGCTTACTATCCTATAGCGTCGTGTTCGAATCCCACTGATGGTGTCTAAGTGATTGTCTTAGTGACGTCATATCAAGATAACACTTAAGACAACATTAGTGGGATCGAACACCGCGCTATAGATATGTAAGCGTTTTGAGATGAGAGTTCCGTTGGAAAAAAGATATTTCTGAGGAATACTTGATAAATTTGAGCATTTTGCAAACATAGTCCTCGAGGAGATAGATTTTGAAGTCTGAAATTCGTCGGTTATTTGGCGTTCTAGAATTGTTCAGCTCGCGGATCAAAAAACTCTCCAATTAAAAATTATATTACTACCATTACGTGATCTGTGAAAATTTGAGCTCAATTTGTATACCGTCTGGGAGGAGATGATTTTGAAGTTTTGAAAAAGTTCTGCGTGTAACTACTGTAACTATTGTGTAGTATTCAAAAACACACATTTGAGACTAGTTACTTCGAGTCTATCTGTACTTCGGTCTACATACTTCGGGTCTACGCACGCTTAGACACCGACGTAGCTTAGAGTTCTACGCACGCTTAGACACCGACGTAGCTTGAGTCTACAAGCTTGACACCAACGAAGCTAAGAGCCTACACTGCTTTGGCACGGCAAATATAAATCAATAAAAAAAAGAAGTTTTAATTTGGAATTCATCGATTCTCAAATTTTTTCCAAGTATTTTAGAAATTTGTTCGTAAAAAAAAATTAGAAATTTTTTTTGCGGGTGTTTAAGCCAATTTTAGAAAACGAAAAATTTTATTCGAAAATTTTTTTTTTTTAATTTTTGAAAATTTTTTTTCATTTTTTTTAAATTGGCTGAAACGCCCGCAAAAATTTTTTTTTGAAAATTTTTTTTACTAACAAATTTTTGAAATACTTTTGAAATTTTTTTTGAAAATTGAAAATCAGAAAGTTAAAAATTTTTTTTTATATCGAACCGCAATTTTTTCAAGTCAAGCAATTCACGATCTTCTGTTAAACAAATAAATTAGTCTCCATGGAGCTATATTAAGAGGTTAAATACTCGGAAAACCGTCATTTTTGGCCAATTTTGGCTGTTTTTCAAGTAAATATTAATTTCTAAAGAAAAATATTGAGTTTTGAAAAAAAATATTTTCACCACTAAACGCGCAATAAAATTTAGCACTAATCAATATATGTGACAAATCTAACCCGAGTGATCCCTTTTTTCTAACTTTTAAGTTTTTTACCTTGAAAATCGAGGTTTTGGAGCCAAAAAATCATAATTTTGAAAATATTTTGTTCATTTCACTAATGAGTAGCATTTACTCAAAAACTACCGATTCGGCATTTGTTTTTAACTCGTAGACTTTAGACATGAATCTGTACCCAGACTCGATTTATGCCGACGCGTCGCCATACTTATAAATCGAGCCATATTAGCAAAGTTTCATTATCAACATAAATTTTTCAATAGCTTAAAATAATATTCAGCCAATTTGAAGGTCACGTAATCGTTTTTGGACTTTGGTGTAATGAAAAAAAAGTCTTAAAAACTTCTAAAGAACCTCTTCACTTTTTTCAAAAAGTGTTTTAAGCACTTTAAGTACTGTAATACAGTAAAAATTAAAAAAAACGCACAAAAGTCATTTTGTTTCAAAGTTTATCGATAGTTTTATAACTGAACTTGTCATTAATGATTAAGCGTCGTGAAATGCGATTAAATGGTGTATGGCGACGCGTCGGCATAAATCGAGTCTACGAGTTAATTAATCAAATCCTGAAGATAGAAAGTGATAACACAGAAATGCTTTAATCGCATCCACCCTAATTGTATTTCTCATTTACAATTCAATTTTTTTATTTATATTAGAAATTTTCAGTAATTTTGATAAAGTTTTTTTAAAGGCAAATTTTGAAATTACTTTCAAATTTTAAAAATAATTTTTTTTATGTTATATTATTTTTGGATCATTTAAATACTTTTTAAATTTTTCACTAAATTTTAGAATTTTTTATTACATTTCTAATTTTCCATTCTTGAGTCAAAGTTAGATCAAACTGGTTTGTTAGATGAAATTTAAAACCAAATTCGGACTCTCCATGTAAAATACACCGTGTGCCTTACTATTATCAAATTTTTAATGCTTGAAAATTGAGGGCAACAATTTTGAACCTTTAATTTGAGCGCGTTAATTTTGGGCGCATTTGGTCACCGTGACAATTTTTCGGTGATTTTCGACAATTTAATTTGGACACATAGTTAACTCGAGCCTTGATTTCTGCCATCCAGCTGCCATTCACCATTTAATTGCATCTATCGACGCTTAATCATTAATGACAAGATCAGTTATAAAGTTATCGATGAACTTTAAACAAAGTGACATGTTGCGTTTTTTTTTTTGAAATTTTACTGAGTATTATCAGTCCTGTAATTTTTGCAAAATTTTTGGTATCACCGAATTACAACCTTTCATCGTGATCAGAAAAAATTATAGACTTTTTACATTACCCTAAGCCCAAAAATGATCACGTGACCGTATATCAAGCAATAAGGTCGGCCAAAATACACCACATACTCAAACGTCCTGACACCTATGATTTGACATTTTTTGTCAGGACGTTTGAGAAACTGTCGGGACGTTTGTCACTTACACTTTTTTTTGGTCATTTTATTTGAAAATTAGTTTTTTTTAGGTTTCCACCCAGCTTTTGCCGATCCCTGGTCAAACAGCCGGCCCGATATTATACCGAAAAATGTACCGTAAAATTTTTTTTTCGACATTTTTTTAGTTTTCAAATTCTACATTAAAATTTTTATTTTGCTTTTAGTTGAATTCAGTCGTTTAAAGGTTGAAATTTTTCCCGGTCCGAACCCTAATTATACCCCTTTCTAAACCAAAGCAAATGTGCATTCGCGATTTTTTCAAATAACTTCATATTTTGAACAATTAAATATATATAAAATTGTTTTTATATTGTATTATCTAACGTTTCGTATACATATGTACCTGATTTCAATAATAAAACCACTTCAATTAATAATTAGTTTTTTCCAAAAATATTTTTTATCAAATTCGAAAAGTGTCAGGACGTTTGGTAAAGTTGTACCAAATTGAAATTTTTGTCAGGACGTTTGAGAAACTGTCAGGACGTTTAAGTATGTGGTGTAGCACTGTTTTTTTTTAATTGCTTAAAACACTTTTTGAAAAAAGTGAAGAGGTTCTTTAGAAGTTTTTAAGACTTTTTTCATTACACCAAAGTCCAAAAACGATTACGTGACCTAGATTTTTAGAATGGCAGCTAGATGGCAGAAATCAAATCTGGGTACAGACTCATTTCTAAAGTCTACGAGTTGAAAAGCTTTACAATTTGTTTTGCGGTAATTCAAAATGAAATCTTCTAATTAATTTATTAATTGAACTTTATACCTACATATTTAGTGGATTTAGTGGATCGTATCGTATCTAGATAAGAAATAAAAACTAAATCGTATCGTATCCAAGGGGAATAAATTAAAAACTGGATCATATCGTATCTAGGGGGTCGAAATTAAAAATGGATCGTATTGCATCTAGAGGGGTTGATATGATATCAATGATATCCCTTTAACACCTTTCGCTGAATATGAGAGATGTAGGCTGAAAAGCGGCTAGGGAGCCAATCCTGACACTCCTCAGATCCCTCCTAGCCACTCATGAGGCCGCTTTTCAGCCCACATCTCTCAGATTCAGCGAAAGGTGTTAAAGGGATATAAAAACTGGATCGTATCGTATCTAGAGGAGGTGATTTAAAAACTGGATCGTATCAAGGGGGTGTCGAAATTAAAACTGGATCGTATCGTATCTACATATCGTTTAGAGGGGCAAAATAAAAATGTGATCCGAAAATTACGATCTAATTATGCCGATCCCTGGTTTATACCAGGGGTCGGCATAACTTTTGAAAAACCTGATCGGATCGAACCTGATCGGATCGAACTTGATCGGATCGANTATATTAAATATTATTTTTCAAATTGATATATTTCCGATCAGTTATTGTTTTATACCTTTTTATAGGAACATGTTATCTTACAGATTATGTTCAAAAGTCAGAAATCCAAAATTATGTGACGTGAAAATTTAAAGAATATTTTGAAATTTCACCCGCTTATTTCCTTGAGGTGTTTCAATTTTTTGCAATGATGTTTCATATATTTTAAGGGGGAAGAAGGTGAACTAAATTTTAAGGGGGAGTGAGCTTAAAGTTGAAGGATGATTGGACCTCAAATTGAAGGGGGAGTAAGCTAAATTTTAAGGGGGGGAAAAGGGCAGAACTACATTTTAAGGAGGAATCGGACTTTATTTTGAAAAAGGAGTTGGCCTGAAATTAAAGAGGTAGTGGGCTGAATTTTAAGGAGGAGGTGGGCGTTTTTTTGGAGGAGAGGTAGACCTCAAGTTTAAAGGGGTAATAGGCTAAATTTTAATAGGGGCTGGGCTTCATTTTCAGTCACCGTTATTCGCTAATAATGCGTCTATCATTATATTCAAGGAGGTTCTCGGCTCAGAATTAATTAAACACAAATAATCCGACCTTTGATCACAAGTGTTCGACTGAGCGCCGCAGTAGGAGACCATTTTTCGTTTGAAAAAACGCTCCAGATAGGCGTATCCTAGGGGGAAGTAGAAAATGATGCACCTTTTCTAGGGGCGGGCTTGATTTTTCACGGGTATATATTCCTAGAAGTTTTTATAAAATTATAACAAAAAATTCATTAAACCAAAATGTCTGAGCGAAGAAATTGCGCTGAATGTCTCAAAGAATTATCAATTTTGTCGATCAACCGACATTTCTCCAGATACCATCCTGACTCAACTAGAACTGTGGAGCAGAGGTCTTTGCCAGCTGCTATATTTGAAGAATACGAATATTCGCAAAAAATAATTCTCAAAATGGAACTGGATATTTGGGATGAAAACTTTCACAACATTTTGGTCCAATGGGAACTGCGGGGCCAAAATTCTAAAACGCAGAGCAGCAAGGAACCAATTTTGAGCCTTATTGGAAATTCTGTCTGAGAAAAATTTTTGTCAAATGCTTCGAAAACTGGTGGAAGAAAAAGTTCTAATTCGGTAAAGTTGGCAACTGAAGCCAAAAATTTTGTAGCGAGCATTGAGGCCGCTAAATCTAACAATCCTCGAGAAATAATGTGTGGAATTTGTATGGAGGATGAACCACTCAAGGAAATGCATTTGTTTCTAAGAAATTCAAATGACCCAACTGGAAAAAACAACAGAAAAATCTGCTGCGAATTCGACATAAGAAAGTGGAAGCAATGTTAGTACCTTTCAAATCATTAAAATTGTATATCTCAAACGTTTTAGACAAATAAAAATATTTAACTGATTTTTAGTTGATGAAAATTTTAAAAGATTCAACAAAGAATCGGTAAAACTGAAGTGCGGCTATGTCACTTCAACGCCAAAGCTCCGGGCATTCTGGGAGCATTACAAAATGGAGTTTCCAAATTTGGCGAAAGTTGCCATCAAAGTAAGTTGAATAATTAAGTTTACTCTTTTTGAACTCTTTATTCTGGAAATTTTATAATTCTTCTTCACGAAATTTCGAAAATGCAAATTTTGAAACGTTGCAAATAATAAATTATGAAAACTACCACCAATAATTAAAATTTTTACTTAATTTTTTTCGGAAAGACTCTTTTAATAAGCAAAAAGCATCTACTTTTGACCATTTTTTCAATTTTCAAAAATTTAAAACAACTTCATAATGCAATCATGTATGCAATTTGACAAAATTAACAAGTTTTTCTAGGTCTTCAACATACCCTCGGCGAGCAGCAACCTCGAGCGGGTATTTTCCCACATCCGAAAGAAACCGCATAAAATGCTCGACATTGAAGCAGATAATGCAGGCAGCCGAGCAAACCAGCTTCGAAGCAGAGCTCATAGCAGCTGTTGAAGAAGCGAAGAAAGAAAAATAATTTTCTTTAAATATTTGCACTGCAAAATATAGGATCATAATTGATCAATAAGCCTAATAATGCTCAAATTTAGTTTTTTTAGCATGTAATATAATTTTGAATTTTTTTGTCAGAGCCCCCTTAAATTAATTTAAAAATTAGTTCGATCTAGATCGAAAATTATTAAATCGGATCGAATATTTCAAATACCTGATCGGATCGAAGATTTCAAAAACCTGATCGGATCCAACTTGATCGGATCGACAATTTCAAAAACCTGATCGGATCGACAATTTCAAAAACCTGATCGGATCGAACCTGATCGGATCGACAATTTGAAAAACCTGATCGGATCGACAATTTGAAAAACCTGATCGGATCGAAAAAAAATCGATCCGAACCGATCAGGTTATGCCGACCCCTGGTTTATACAGTAATTCCGAAAAAACTCCGAAAATATTTTCTTTCTTCGTAGTTTTTTTCCCGATGTTTTTTTCCGTTTTGGTATCATTTTTGAGTACACCAACTTACCATTTGAGGAAACCCACTTTCTCGAAAAAAATAGTTTCCACAAATGGTAATGAGTTTCCATTAAAACGTGGTGGGTTTCCATTACAGGGTAATGGGTTTCCATTACAAGGTGATTTTGCTCAAAATTTGAAAAATTGTTTTCAGCCAAAAATTTGAAATTTTTTTTGAAAAATTTTGAACAATTATATGCAGTCGAAACCTACAAATTTTTTGGAATATTTTTGAGCAAATTAAGCATCAAAAAAAGTTTTTTTCTCACATGCTTGTTTTTCAAAAATGGTTTCCACAAATGGTAATGGGTTTCCATTACAAGGGGTTTCCTCAAATGGTAAGTTGATGTATGCCCCACTCGGAACGATTATGCACTTGGGACCAATATGTACTTGGGACCATGACGGACTTGGGACGAATATGCACTTGGGACCAAGCCTCACTTGGGACCAAAAAGTTCGCAATTTGAACCAAGTTACAGTGCGGACTGATATGGACTTGGAATCATTACAGACTTGGGACCAAATTGCACTTGGGACCATGACGGACTTGGAAAGAATATGCACTTGGGACCAATATGCACTTGAGACCATGACGGAATTGGGACCAATGTGCACTTGGGACGAATTTGCTCTTGGGACCCATATGCACTTAGGACCAATATGCATTTGTCTCAAAATTGTTTCATAATAGTTAAAGATAGATTTAATTAATTGTGTATTTACAAAATGTACAGGCATAGCCTGCCAGGCATAGCCTGCCAGGCAGTGTTAAATAAAGTAAATACTCTAGTTTTTAACGTCCAGAGTTATTATTCTTATTTTCATTCATCGCCAAAAGTGATGATCCAAATTGAGTATTTCTCATCTTTGACACCATCGTGTGGCGAGATTGTTCAATGCCTCTTGACATAAATGGCTCAGTATAATAATAAATTATTACGATGAATAAAATAATACTTGTCACGATGAACATTAGGGTGAATTCACTGTCCAAAATGCTGTCAGATTGTAAGGCTAAAGTACAAGTTTTTATTTTTCTTGAAACAAATGCTAGTCATGTAAATTTAAAGAATATCTTCTTCCCAATCAAAGTGCCTCTCAGTAGTGAATACACACAGTAGTGTGTCCACACCGTTTACATTTCGGATATTGTGTCATCCGATTGAGTTAGATAGCTCAAAATAACCACATGGACACCCTTTTTACTACTGAGAGGCACTTTGGTTGGGAAACGAATATATCAATCGTTCTTTGTTTTTTCAACAACAAAATTAAAACAAGTAAAATTTCGCCCAACTTTTGATCAAATTAAGATTATTCATTTTTATAACATAACTTTTTTAGAGTCAACAAGCAAGAAAACTATTAAACTGTAGAAATCGTGCTCTTAATATTCATCAAATTGTGCAAAAAATTAGTTATCTGACGGTTCTTTTGAACAAATTATGAATGAGCCAAATATAAAGTTATAAAAATAATGATATACAAAAAAATATCATTTTGTACAATACTAATCGTGGAAGTGGTTCCGAGCGATGCGTATGGCGCTATTATGATAAATTTTATTAGATTCTCCAACCAACGCATCGCTCGAAACCACTTCCAAAATTAGTACTGTATGAATAATTTATTGTTGAATCAAATTTTCCAAAAAAAAATGTGCAAAAGTAATAGAATTTTTTTTTGAATAACTTCGAAATCCCCTTATTAAAATTACTCAAACAAGTCTCAAATAAACTATAATCATGGCAAATTTTTAACTTACAGTTCACTTTGACCATAAATGACACCCGCAAATCACACGCTGTGGCAATTGGATCCAATAAAATTGCCGTTACAATAAATCTCCCTTCCTTTGTAAATATAAATTTGTTTGAGCATTCTAAATCTTCGTCTTCACTCCATTTTGTAGTACACATTAATTCCTCAGAGCTTGTTTTATTCAAATAATCACCAAAATTTTTAGGAACTTTGATATTTAGAGCGTCAGCAGCCAGTCCTTCATAATTTTTCAAAATTGACTTTTGCAGTCGAGAATTGATAGATTCACTATGGAGAAATAATAATTTATTAAAAATAATATCAATTTCAAAGTCATCGCATCTCTTCGAAAATTTAAGCAAAATCATAAGAGAGTAAAAGTAGCTTCACCCTCTATCGCCTACGTGTAAATTATTCACCTACGTATAGTTGTTTATTACCGTCATCAGAGATTTTAACTCGTAGACTCGATTTCCGGCAAGTACATGTAGTGACCATTCACCATTTAATCGCATTTTACGACGCTTAAGGGGGTTGTCCATGCTGGAAACGCTTTTTCGAAGGCTCATAACTTTTAATTTCTTCATAACAATCTTATAAAAATCTCAGGAAATAAGTAGTTCGTAATCTCTGAAACACATTTTACTTCTGACTTTTTTAAGCATGTTCAACCAACCGGTAAATTGAGTTAACCGGAGCAAATTTTTTTGTTTTGAAAGTCCTATTTCTTTTCGCCTCTATTTCAAAACAACGTCATTTTCGGAATGTAACAAGCCAAAGGGTGGTGAGCAAGATGTTGCAAGGATTTTTCGAATTTGTCTTTAAATCGACAAAAAAAAGTGCCGGAAATCGAAAATTTTGAACAAAATCAGACCATAGTTGCTAATATCGTTTCCAGCAAACCGTACCCAAGGAATCTTCTGATGGCATTTAAATTCTAATTCTCACTTTCATATTCAAAATTTTCGATTCGCGCACTTTTTTGTCGATTACAGCAAATTCGAAAATTCCCCTTGCAACATCTTGCTCACCCCCTTGGCTTGTTACATTCCGAAAATGACGCGTTTTGAAATAAGGCGAAAAAGAAATAGGACTTTCAAAAAAAAAATTTGCCGCGGTTAACTCAATTTACGCGTTGGTCGAAGATGCTATGAAAAAAAGTCAGAAGTAAAATGTGTTCAGAGATTACGAACTACTATTCCTGAGATTTTTATAAGATTATTATGAAGGAATAAAAGTTATGAGGCTTCGAAAAGCCTTTCCAGCATGGACAACGCCCTTAAACATTAATGACAGATCAGTTATAAAGTAATTGATTAACTTTAAGACAAAATGATGTTTGTGCGTTTTTTTTTGAAATTTTTCCTGTATTACAGACTGTAAATTAACAGTACTTTTTTTCTGCAAAATTTTTAGAATCACCAAATAAAACCTTTGATCGTGATAAAAAAAAAATTCTAAGACTTTTTCAATTACACCAATCCAAAAATTATCACGTGACCGTATATTCAAGAATAAGGTTGGCCAAAATAGTACTGTTTTTTTTTCAAAAATAGCTTAAAACACTTTTTGAAATAAGTGAAGAAGTTCTTTAGAAGTTTTTAAGACTTTTTGTATTACACCAAAGTCCAAAACGATCACGTGACCTTCAAATTAATAAATAGGTTTGGTTCAAGTACACAAATAGTACTCAAATTACGCCGAAAAATTTTGACGACCAATAAACACATAATCTAAGAACTTTGAACAAAACGACATTTTCCAAAAACGTCACGTGATCTTATTTTTCAAGAAACAAAGATTTATTTATGACATATTCCAAACCTTATTTAGCAATTATTTCGTCACGTGATTTAATTCAGACTTTGGTGTGATGAGAAAAAAATCTTAAAAACGTTTGAAGTTCATCCCCAAAGTTTTTTATGTAATTTGAGTAATTTTCAAAATACCGTATATTGTGTACCGTATATCAAATTACCGCAAATTTTAAAGATTCTTCGATTCTTTTGAGGGTACTAACAAGCCTCTACGGTGAACTTAAAATTGGCCTTGAACTTTGATCGGAAATGAATTATTTCACACCAATTTAAGGGGGTATGCGACTCTGATTTGACATTTTCTAGGTGAAATATACTGAAAACTAACAGTTCATGAGAAAAACCTAAAATGCTAATTTGTAGATCTATCCTTAATCTTGCGAAAAAATTTTCCAAACTGCAAAATCCATCTCCTCTCAGACGGTATATCAAATTGAGCTCAAATTTTCACAGATCACGTAACGGTAGTATGTCAATCTTTTAAGGCGAGCTTTTATCTATCCGGCGACTGAACAATTCTAGAACGCCAAATAACCGACGATTTTTCACAATTTCAGACTTCAAAATCTATCTCCTCCGAAGATATATTTGCAAAATAGCTCAAATTTTTATCAAGTATTCTCCAGAACATTTGTAAGAGATTAAGGCGAGCTTTTTTGCAATTTCCAGCTAAAACTCGAAATATGATTTTTTTGGTCATTTTCCNTTTTAAAAACACTCAAAAAACGGGAGATTTAGGTTGAAGGCGTCAAAATTGAGGTAAAATAATTTTTTTTATTTTTATTAATTAGTAACCAGAAAAAACGGTCCTGACCACCGAATTTAATTTATTGTATTTGATTTCATACTATTTCTACGTCGAAATCTAAAATTTAAAATTTCCAAAAAATTCGAAAAAACCGAAATGTTGAAATGTAAGAAATATTTTTTTTCATGAGATGAATGAAATAAATTGAATTTGGTGGTCGAGACGGCTTAAGAATTTGGCAAGTTTGAGTGTAATATTTTTTCTTTATTTTTGATTAACGAGAGACCCAGTTATTTCTCCCAAACCGTAGTTTCGTTGCAAAAATTATGATTCAGAGTATAAACAAGAGCGAAGAAACAAAACGAGGACATATTTGAACAAAGTAAAAGGTGGAATTCTAAATATTTTCAGCTGGTGATTCCAGAAAAATAAGTTTGAAAATTTTTGAACAAGAAATGAGGAAAATTTTCAAAATATTTCCAATTATTTTTGAACAAAAATTGCAAAACCATGTCATATGATTTTTCAAATAGCATATAAAAAATATGTGCTCACCTTCGCGAAGAGTTAAAGCGGCCATTTTGTATCTACAAAAAATGCCTTATTATTTGTTTAAATTATTTTTTCAAATCAACTAAAAACACTCTAGTGTTTTTAGTTGATTTGAAAAAATAATTTAAACAAATAATAAGGCATTTTTTTATAATGTTCGGAACTTTTTTCAAAAATTTCTCATAATTAGTCGAATTCGAAAAGTTTAATTTGAACTCAAAATTTTCTTAAAAAGCAATAATTCGAAAATTCTATCGTTAGAAAAGTTGCCTGAATTATGAAACATTGATGGTATATTGAGAAGAATATATAAACCCAGTAAAAAGTTTTTCATCAAGAGCCCATATCCGTAGCTGTCAAAATGCACCGAACCCCGTAAAACTTAATATTCAATTAACTCGTAGACTTTAGACATGAATCTGTACCCAGACTCGATTATGGCGACGAGTCGCCATACTTATAAATCGAGCCATATTAGCAAAGTTTCATTATCAACATACATTTTTCAATAGCTTAAAATAATATTCAGCCAATTTGCTATACAATTAAAAAACCAAAAAAAAATTTTAAACGAATTAGAAGGCATTTAATGAGGATAAGAAATCAAAAAGTTGCGAAAATTACCTCCAGTTACACACAAAAGTGTAATAATAAGATGAAATTAAACTTTAATTTATATTTTAAACTACCTCATATAAAACTTGAAATGATTTTCTATCGCTCTGTGAAAAAATAATTATAGGTTTTTTACAAAATTCTTTAGTAAAATGACTCTTAAATTATTTTGGAATGTTATTTCTCGTGATAAAAAAGAGAGAGAGAAAGAGACACGCTTACGCATGAACCTCTCACTGATTCTTATGTAATCAGTATTTCAATTTTNAAAAAAAACATAGTACTGATATACGGTAATTTGAAAAAGTTCTCAAATTACATAAAAATAACTTTGGGATGAACTTTAGACGTTTTTAAGACTTTTTTCTCATTACACCAAAGTCCGAATAAAATCAGGTGACGAAATAATTCAAAAATAAGGTTTGAAATATGTCATAGATAAATCCTTATTTCTCGAAAAATAAGATCACGTGACGTGTTTGGAAAATATTTTTATGTTCAAAACTCTTAACTTAGGTGTTTATTGGCCCAAAAAAATTTTCGGCGTAATTTGATCACTATTTGTTTACTTTAACCAAAACCTTATTTCCTAATTTGAAGGTCACGTGATCGTTTTTGGACTTTGGTGTGATGGAAAAAAAGTCTTAAAAACTTCTAAAGAACCTTTTCACTTTTTTCAAAAAGTGATTTAAGCAATTTTTGAAAAAAAACAGTACTATTTTTGCCGAACTTATTTCTTGAATATAAGGTCACTTGATCATTTTTGGGCTATGGTGTAATCGAAAAAATGTCTTAGAATTTGTTTCTGATCACGATAAAAGGTTTAATTTTGTAATTCAAAAAATTTTTGCAAAAAATAAGTACTGTGATACAGTAAAAATTTTCAAAAAAAACGCATAAACGTCATTTTGTTTNAAAGTTAATCAATAACTTTATAACTGATCTTGTCATTAATGATTAAGCGTCGTAAAATGCGATTAAATGGTGTATGGCGACGCGTCGCCATAAATCGAGTCTACGAGTTAATAATGAAACTTTGTTTATATGGCTCGATTTATAAGAATGGTTACTACTTGCCGAAAATCGAGTCTGGGTACAGATTAACTTCTAAAGTCTACGAGTTAAGGTTATCTACACCGACTAACCATTTATGGAGATCCACTTTTGCGAAAAAAATGGTTTCCATAAATGGTAATGGGTCCATTAAATGGTATGGGTCCATTATGTAATGGGTTGTGCCGATTACAGGTAATTTGCGGCCAACAATTTGAAAAGTTGTTTTCAGCCACAAAATCTGAAAAAAAAATTTGGAGTTTTTTTCTAATGACATGTCCAGGGATTCAATATAGGCGCTAGCCGGATCAAACAAAATTTTTAGAGAAAAGTTTGGAAGCAAATTAGAACACCAAAAACCGGAGTTTATTTTACTCAAACATGCCTTGGTTTTTCAAAAAATGGTTTTCTAAATGTATGGGTTTCCATTAAATGGTTATGGGTTTCCATTATCGGGGGTTTCCATAAATGGTTAGTCAGTGTACTGTATTATTGATATTATTCGCGATTTCCATTGTATAAAATAAATACAGTACGTATTTATAATTTATTGGAGCTTTCGGCTTATCGCCTTCGTCAGCTAGAATTGATGTATACTGTATACAGTAGATAACCTTAAAATCTCTGATGACGGCAATAAAAATGTTGTAAACAACTTTTTTATTACAAAAAACCTTGTTCTAGAGATAAGTGTTATATTTAGGTTAAAAATAAGGCTCCAAAAATTGATATTTTAAATCTTTCTCACAGTAAAATATTTTTTCAGAAAAATATGATATTGATGTTAATTTGAGCATTTAGAATAAAAAAGTAAATTTGATGATGTTTTTTGATGAAAATTTGGCGAGAAAATCGACAAAACGAAAATGTTTCTTGAAAAAAGGCCAATTTCAAAATAAATTATTCTGAATTTTTTTATTGGAAAAAATATTTGAAAAAAAGCTAAATTTGATTGCGAACAAGAATATCAGCATTTTTTCAAAACAAACTTCTTTATTTTTAAAAAATTGAACTTTCCGATTTTTGGCCTTCTGCTATTTTTGCTTTTTACGGCAAACCCACAGAGCCGCGAGATTTTTACCAATTGTTTTTTGTCGTCGCATTTAGTTACATGTATATCAATTTAGTTAATAACAATATTATTTTTGGCTGCAAAAAATAATATTTCCCTTTCTTTCCGCTTCTAATTTAGATGATGGAACCCGCTTGCGATTATCAAGAATTGTATAAGGTGCACTACTGTTCAAACTATAGCTTGTTTCGTTGCAATTTAAATAGTTTTCACGATTCCAAATTTTGTTGAAATTTATCGAACTTCTGTTAGTGCTGAAATTACTTGTACTTTCATCTAATCCCAGTTCGGCAATTTTTTCTCGTAAAAGTCCGACATAACTTTGAGATGCTTAATTTATATTTAGATTTTTTGTATATTTATCAGAAAAAACTTACATTTTTGGCATCCTGCAACCTTATTATTAAAAGTGTATTGGTAAACTGAGGTATCAGAGCTCAAATCGTTCATTTCGAAGAAATTTTTTCCATCTGGAAAGAAAGTCGAATCTCGACTATTGATATTCATTAGTGAGTGAAGGTTACTGACCTTTTCAACTGTATTGTACTTTTCATCGCCACCTTTTAATTCTCCAACAACAATCATTGTAAATGGGCCAAAATCGGTGAGCCCAGACCTTGTTAGATATGTTTATTTGCAATATGTCTGCATTCAAAATTTTTATATTTACTTATAAATAACTTTTGTTCTAACACTTATTAGAATTTTTTATATCAGGAATTTCCAATTTGCAACAGGTATTCTGTAAAATTCCATCTTCTGCCTGAGTTTCAAGTGGCGTCGAGACCAAAAGTGATATTGTTGTACTTAAAGGGGGTACTCAACGGTTTTTTAATTCAGGTTAGGGAAATAATAAATGCACCAAATAGCCTCAGGAAGGCCACAAAATACATTTCTGCTCTTATCATAAAAAAAATATCGAGATTTTTCTCAAAATTTTCGAGTTTTTTTCAGATTTTTTCTAAGTTTTTCGGGAAAAAATACATAAACCTCAATTTTAATGAAAAATTCTAAAAATACGTAGAAGTGAGGAGCACCTTCAGTTTTGCAATCGGATGAAAATAATTTCCTAGAAACTCCAAAAATTGAACTAAAATGCAATTTTCTATAAATAAGAGCATATATTGAAAAATACTAATTCACCAGAAATGAAGACGACAAGTTTCCCCAACTAATGCTAAATTAAAAAAAAATCGATCGAACCGTTTTTGAGAAAATTTGTTTCAATTTGAAATTTTAGCGTTTTCATGATTCTAGAATATATCGGATCAAAATTTCAACTTGACGTAAGCAGATTTTTTATGCAGTAGACCATCAGCTTTCATTTGATGGTATTTTCAACTTAATCGGATCAACTTCATTTTTCTAGAAATCTGAAAAATTGACATCCGGTTGAACTAAAATGCAATTTTATATAAATAAGAGCATATATTGAAAAAAACTAATTCACCAGAAATGAAGACGACAAGTTTCCCCAACTAATATTAAATTTAAAAAAAATCGATCTAATCGTTTTCGAGAAAATTAAGCTTTCAATCGTAAAATCGCACAAAAAAACGGTTTTTCATAATTCTAGAACAAGTCCGATCAAAATTTCTTAAAAAAATCTCTCCTGTTATTATAGACCAAGTACCAGGTACAAGTCATTATTCATACAAGATTTGATCAAATTCCATCCGACCATTTTTTAGATAAAAGGCATTAAAGACAAAATTAGTGTTCTAGAATTCTCCCTCCACATGCAGCATGTGACATGCTGCTGTGGTGCTCAAAAAATATTTTTTTCACTTACAATCGGGAGCAGAAAGATAGATCTGCACATCAGTCTTTTCAGAATTTTCATAACTTGTTCCGTTTTATTCTGAGCGGTGATCTAGAAGTTAAAAAACCGTCGAGCCACCCCTTAATCCGATCTAGCCGCTTTCAGAGCAATATCCTTTTTCCGACCAAAGTGAATCTTGAAAATGATGGTGATCTCTATAGCCCGTGTTCGAATCCCACTTTTGGTGAATCCCTAGCCGCCTTATTGGCCGGGGGTTAACCGGCCGATATTACGCATCAATAAAATTTAGTGCTCTCAATATCAAGCACCCTTGCCTATTTTCATACCCAAGACAATCATTAAGACAACATTAGTGGCATTCGAACACGCGCTATAGAGATCACCATCATTTTCAAGATTCAGTTTAGTTGGAAAAAAAATATGAGGTTTTATCTGACATATTTAAAAATATACATAATTTTGAACGGAGTCGAATGATGCTATTTTTCAAAAAAATTGAATGAATAATTATATTCTAGTCTAGTGTCATTTTTACCGAATCACTTTTGGTCTCGACGCCACTTGAAACTCAGGCAAATTTGTTAAAACTTCGAAAAACTTCTAAAATGTCTGTTTTTGGATAAATTTAGTATTCCGAATTCAAACTCAGACAAAATATAATTAAATCCATAGGATAAAAACAAACGATCTTACACAGTTAATAAAGGCAAACATTTTGGTCAGTTCAAATCGTCGATGCTAATAAGTTCATTTTTGATGAATCATAAAATGGCATTTTTAATAAAATTTGTATTTCTGTCAAATTTTTTGTAAAGCTAAGGCTAAAATTTGATAAAATAGCTTCTTTGAAATTTTTATAATTATTTTTTTTGCAATTATCAAAAAACACTCACGTCGATGTTTTATCAAATAGAACTTCAAGCTTTGGAATAAACGGAATTCCAACTTTTGCTTGAAACGTGACCGAGCCCATATATTCATTTCTATACAGAGGACAAAATGCTTCTTCACAATCACCAGCTGCTCGTTTTCTTTCGGAATTAGTAAAGGCTTCAATTGTTGGAAATAACAAAGGGTTAACAATAAATGGAATAAAATTACTCTGCTCTTGATTTTGAGTCGTTTGAACAGCCTCAACGCTCTGATCAGGAGTATATTGACTGATATTTGTTGACCAAAAAAAGTGAGAAATTTTGCTTGTTTTTTCTAAAAAAGTTGTAATTTTTATGACAAATTGACAGCATTTTGTTAAAGTTTTTTGCGCTCTCAGTTTGTTGACTCAAAATTACAAAAATAAGTTATTGTCAATAAATTATGATTTTGTGACCTTCTTTCCCTTTTACCTCGTTTTATTTTCCCTTATTTGAAAAGTAAATTCGGTAATTTGGGAGTGCCGTGGTTTTAGTGATGACACTATAGACGCAATAAGTCACGCGAAACTCGTCTTTTACACCCCACGCAAGAGAACATAAGAAGTTAAACATACGCGGGAACCAATTTTGCGGGGGTACCTGTCGGCATGATAGGTATTTTCAAAGCTGCGTTACATTAAAACTATATGTCATAAAAACTTGAAAATAGTGTCATTAGAAGCGTCAAAAGTTTTGACTCAAAACCTCGACTGTTGATTCGGAGGGTTGCTTTTTTGTCAAATACTCTCAACCACCCGGTAAACCGGTTCAAAGATTTGTGTGGTCATTTTAATCTTGACAAATTTCAAAAAAAAATTCAAACTCTAGAAATCTAAAAAAAAACCCATTATTTTTAAGGTGTCAGGATATAATTATCTTCGCCTTGAATTTTTAATCATTTGATTTTTCCTATTTGTATTTTCTAAATTTTTTGGAAAGATAAAGTTCGCAATTACCACAAATCGATTTGAAATAATTTGAATTACTATAGTTGCGTATAAAAACATTTTGGGGCAATTCTCAAAATGAGCCAAAATGGTTGCCAAAAAATGCCAACGGGTACTCTCTTAATATTGTATAAAGGATAGAAATCTCTCCCATGTCAGTCATTTTTTTTTTAATTTAATTATATTTGACTATTTATCTATTTTAGGCACAAAATGGACCCACTAAATTTATTTGGTCACACTCCTAATAGTCAATCGTTTTTGGGCATGCGCACCAGTATAAACATATTCAATATTAAATTGTGGAGAAGTAACTGGAATTTCTGTAGCACAATGACCAAAATGTAACATAGTCAAATTATACTGAGGTTTTGTACAGCTCAGAATTGAATCAGAATAGTACCACGTTAAAAATGGGACCACTCTAGTACCTCGGCGAATATTTTCTTCGTGAGTTAACTGCATTAATGTAGTCACGTTTCGCGATAAAATGCCAACACGTTCAACCCATGTCGAAGCAGAATAAGAAATTTTAACCTAAACATGCTTTTTGTTTATGTGAACTTCCTGACGGTTATATATGTGATGGCTTTTAGTTTGGCCCGTAGGCCTCCCGGTGCACACCCTACCAATCACTGATAACTCAAACTCCCTTTAAAAAATGGGGCGAAGTTTTGTATATTTTTAAAATTGTGAGAAAACGTTTACAATCAAAAAAAATTGTTGATCACGCAGCACGTTTTATTCAAATTTTCTGACATAATTATTCAGAGATTTGAGCCAATTTATAAAAAATAACACAATTTTCTATCTCCTTCATAAAATTTTACCGGTAATTTTTCTACCGAATGTGTTTTAGCTTTTGGGGTTTTCCCCGGGGAGATTGAAACGCCCCTTAAATTTTTTGATTAAAAATAAATTTGTCGTTTTAAATTATAAAAATTTGCCAATACCGTAGTACATTCAAGCGCCAAATTCAGGCATTATTGAGCTCTTTTGCAAACCTATCTTAGTAAGATTCTAAGGTTTAAAAAGTGAAAAGTACATATATTTTCAATGAAATACATCGGTTCAAATTATTCAAAAAAAGTTTGTGACTCTTGTGACTTTTCAGATATATATATTTCGTAATTACTACGGAAAATGAGTTTTTATCACAAAAAAAATTAACATTTGAAATAAAATAAATTTTCGGCAGACAAAATTAGGAAAAACGTTAGATATCATAATAATAATAATAATAGCCTGTTTTTTTTAGATCTTTTTTAAAAAAATGCTTTTGGAATCCTGAAATCAACAAAAATCAACTTATCTCTAGCGCCATGGCGCGCCACCATGTGACATGCTAGAAAATAATACATATTAATGATACCAAAGATTTAGATACCTAGGCCCCGACTTTCGCGTTCGAATCGCGTTTTGCCTACGAGAGCAACAGATATCACTACTTTGAACAATAAGAGCTTCGAGAATTAGTTCAAACGCGAACGCGAAAGTATAGGCCTGGGGATCCCCTTTTTAGATATACAGTATGTGTTTTTTTTACTTGCGAAATGAAAATTGTCATTTAGGTAATTACGGCCAATAAAAAATGGGAACTAGGTGGATTATATTTTCAAACCCTTGATATCGGCTATAGCTTGGCTTTCAAAATAAAATCCACCTAGTTACCATCTTTAATTGGTCGTANTACGACCAATTAAAGATGGTAACTAGGTGGATTTTATTTTGAAAGCCAAGCTATAGCCGATATCAAGGGTTTGAAAATATAATCCACCTAGTTCCCATTTTTTATTGGCCGTAATTACCTAAATGACAATTTTCATTTCGCAAGTAAAAAAACACATACTGTAGCAAGCTCGCAACCTGCATGGCCCTAAAAGTTAAGGGAGTACCCGACGGGCGCTATATCTCGTGACTCAGACATAGCCGAAGGCTAATTTTAGCTGCATTCTCATTTTTTTAATCGGTTTCATTTTAAAAATAGCAATATTTTTGAAATTTTGCATGATTTTTGAATTTTTTCTAAGTTATTTCTTCAGGTAATTAGCCTCATCGCATAAACTAGATATCGGATCTGATTATTTTTTGTCGTCACTTTTAATTTGGAGGCCAATGCCTGGAGTAACAGAAAAAATTTGATTTTTATCAAAAAAAAGTTTTGGATTTTTCTTGAAAAAACATATTTTTTCGAAATTTCGAAGTATCTGAACTTTGAGCACTTCGTTATCCAAAACCAGATGAAATATCGAAAAAATAAGTCCTTTTTCTCCTTCGTCCTTTGATTGTGAAAAAACGCTTTTTTTGTTGAAAATTTCTGGTGGCACTTATCCAAATGAAGTTACAATTACGGTGAATGTACCAAAACACCCATTTTTTGACTATTATCGACGAATTAGATAAAATTTCATAATTCCGACTCCTTATTCTTCTTTAGTTTTGAAATTAAGTAACTTTCACAAAAAGAATAAAATTCTGTTTTCACCTCACCGAATGAAGTTAAAGTGAAAAAAGCCCAAAATCGTTTTTTTTGACTGGTACTACTACCGGTACAGTAATACAAAAAACTTTTTGTTGCCTTTTTTCGAAACTTCAAATAAATATCTTTTATGTCCTTAAATTTCAGAAGTCTACAACCTTCCCTCATCTAGCGACAGATGTTTGAAATCACTAAATGGCGTCGGGTACTGCCTTAAGTTTACCTCATCTGGAATTGTGGTCGATACTAAAGCTGGAGCTCTGCCTAAACCTCTAATGACTACTGATTCGCCAAAATCATCTTTCGTGTCTAAAATCTCAAATGATGTGTGATTCACCAAAATATCATAAATTGGACATGGGTCGATTTTTCGTCGTTTGGTATGGTAATCCGATAAAGGTAAAACTGTGAGAACATCTTTTCTAATACAGAGGTCGGCAGACTGAAAATAAAAATGAGCTTGATCGACTAAAGTTCTCAAAAAATCGAACAAGATTTTTCGATAATTTTAGAACTTTATTTAAAAAGATTTTGCACAAAAAGTATATATGTAAAGTATATAT
>SCLH01000088.1:352670-386654 GCA_004367855.1 Oikopleura vanhoeffeni | reverse complement strand
ATTATTGGGACGGTGACTATTGGCATTTCTGGGAATAATAAATCGGTGGAGTTTTGGAATCGGATTGTTAAGGCACCAGAAAAGTACCATTACCAAACTTTTAATTTAACTAACTGATAAAATAACTGCTTATTAATTAAAATACATAAAAATTTACTTCTTCAAATGACTTTAAATTTTATTTATTGCATAATTTTGACGCATTTCCTGTGGCGAATATTTGAAAACTTTTGAAAGCCTTATAACTTTGAAGTTATTCATTATAGAACAAATCACTGTATATCCTGATTCAGGATCAAGGGTAAAAGGTAAATTTAAAAAGCTGACATCAACATCATAATTATGAAAAAATAACAGACGATAAAAAAGTGACTTGGTCTAAAGTAACTTTTTATCTTCGATGTTTCAATTTTTTATTTATTTTTAATTCTTAGTAAATATCGAAGATAAAAAAGTTACTTCAGTCTAATAATATCGGCAATTTATAACTTAAAACTTAGAAAAAAATCTAATTTAGCTCAAAAGAGTTACCCTTGCAAGATATGTGGAAGACTAATACAGAAGGTCAATACGATTCGTATTATACAAATCAGATTTAAATCAGAAGTAAATTTATTACTAACGTTTGAGTTTATTTTAAGATTTTGGATAGATAATTCGCAACGAAAATTTCATGAACGAGAAATAATGCAGATTATTCGAACACGATGATAAATCAGTTCAAAAAAATGTAGCCGGGAATTTGGAAGCGATCATTGGACGGATTCGTCAATGACGAGAACATAAGTTTCTGTACAGGTAAAGTGTGGATATTTTTAAAATTTACCAGTTCCAAACCTCTACGCTGGGAAACTTACCGGACCGTAAAAAAAGCGTGTCCGGTTAGCAGGAAGGTGTTCCAGTATAGAGATAACGCCGTAATAGTTTTGCTTACTAAAGCTACATTGCATGATTAAAATTGCTTTGATTTTGTGGTCAAATCGTTGGTAATATGAAGAAAGTTTTTTTGTTGCTAATAACTATAATTTATGATTTACACAAGTGCAATACAGCAAGGCAGCTTTGTCTCATTTTTTTGAAAAAATAAAGCTTGTTTATAGTTTGTTTGTTTTTGCTTGTTACGGAATTTCTAAACCGGGCTAAAACCACGTGTTCATGTGGCCGTCAAGAAGTTCTGGGAATTTCTTCTAATCGACAACATTTCCTCGGAATTGATGTGTAATTGTCTGTCATACGGGGCATCACCCTGGGGCTGTAACTTAGATAATCTGTCGATGTGCTTCAGCTTCTGAAAGTCTGTTCAGGGTATAGGCGAATTGATAAGCGAAAGTAATTTTGTCACAAACGCTTAAAGTCTTAAAAGTGTTAAAAAATCAGTCTCATACATAATTTGTCGCGAATTGTTGGAAAACCAAAAAATATCTTGGATTTCGTGGCCTTTTTGGGAGCCGTTTAGAAAATATTTTGCTGTTCATGATAAGATTCAAGTTCAACAAGCCACATTTTTTTGTGACTGTTCCAGTTAGAGACAAATAGACGCGCGGACCTGCTTAAAAAAGCGTTCCAGTTAGAGAAAGTGTTCGGTCAGTTAGGCGGTTGTTCCCAAGTTAGAGGTTGTGCGGAGCTGTAAAGGTCGATATGATTTTCCTGGAAAAAAGCAGGGATAGGAAGATATTTGTCATCCGTGAAAACTGCCATAGTAACTTTTTGCAATTTGAGAAGAAGTTTTTAGCTTTTTTGGATCGGTTGGATTTTCTAATTTGACTAGTCGCTGAAAGAACTTGTTTTAACTTGATAAAACCATGTATATCGTATTGTTTGGTGGAAGATGGGAACGCTGGAAAAAAATAATTTTGCTGAAAATTTTGCAGCTAGTTAGTGCATTTTATTTCAATAAATGTTTCAAACGTGAAATTTTAAAAGATACGTTTTTACAAAATCGATCGGCAGATTTGATTCGACGCTTGTTAGAGTTGAGCTACTTAGTATTGCTGATGCAGATTCGATTCTTTTTTGCCGATCTATCGATCCGCCTTGGTTGTTTGTGGTTTTGTAGGTGTGTATCCGGGATAGTCCGTATCTCTTTGCACTAAGCAATTATCAATTGATAAGGAGTTGTACAAAGAAAGTCGCGTCAAAGCTCATTCGATTTGATAATTGTGAGTGGAAAAAGTATATACTGAACGAATAGAGGCTTCTTATAATTGGCATTTTATAACTCCGTCAGAGCAAAAAAAAATTTATTTCGTAAATGACCTAGTTCAGCTAAAAATTAAAATTATTTTTTTGTATACATCTTTGTATACATATTATTAAGCACAAAAATGTTCACGAAAAAAAATGGTATTTGAACTAAAATTAAACAATTTTCAGCGCGTGTCCCCTCGTTAATGTTTCCGTTCAGCATCAGTGCCATTCAATGGTATGTCATCAAGACTGCAAAATGTTGCGTTCCAACCATTCTTTAAAAATCTAACCCCAAGGCCGCCAGGAAATTCGGGGCCTTTCATCATGGTTTGTGGTTAATTTCATAACTTTTTATGTAACGTATTTGATGATGCAGAATGAATTAAAAATTTCAGGATATTTTTCTAAAAAACACTCGGCGAGTGTCATGAAACGAAGACTTCCTCGAAAATTGGTAGATTTATTTCCCGATCATTTTAAAAACTTGATTATACACTAGCTTATTTGTATGAAATTATATTTCACATACAATTCATAACTGCCTTATTTTAAGCTTGGCTTGTATTTAAAACTCACAACCAGCTTAACCCTTGGAAGCATAGAAAACGTAGTTCGCGGAGGCATCAGAGCCTTTCATTTGGAATTTCACTTCTAAAAAATAAGATCTGGTTAAATGAAATAACTTAAGTTTAACACTTTGACGACTTCTAGCTGAAGAACCTTTTTCGGAGGACCGCGAGGCCAACCACCAATTATTTTTAAGGCCAGTTTTTGCGGACACTACCCCCTTAGCCCCTACAACGCGATGTTCATTACGTAACCTGCACCTGAGTGCTTAAAAACACATGATGAGTATGTTATACTCAAAAATGGCTGATTTCAAAAAATAACATTTTCTGAATTAAGTTAAATTAACCAGGAGGTGTCGGATAACAAAAAATGATGCAAACATTTTGCTAGAACAAACTACCCATAAGTATATTCATAGATTAAATTTGGTCTCAGTCACGAGAGATTGAGAAATTGCTCTTTGCACCACCAGGTGGTGCCGGGTGTCAGAATAAATAATTTCAAAACATTATTATACGAAAGTTAGCCGTATAAGTATATTGTAGATTATTATCTGGTTCAGTGCTGTTTTAACTGCATAAAAACAAAAGAATGAATCTAATAATGCATTTACAGTTGATGAGCAATTTTTGAAAACTCACCATAATTCTTGAAATTGAAAATAAGGGAAACTTTCGGGGGTCTGTTCCGATATTCCGGACCGGACCGGAATTTCCGGTGGCAAAAATGATACTTCCCTAAAATATTTTTAGTCTCTGTGATTTAAAACAAGCGGTGCAGGTGGGGGTTTAAGAAAGTTTTTAGAGAAAATACATGTAAGAAAACAATTTGAAAGTTTAATAAATATTTTTTCTGATTTGTCATTACTAAACAGTTTTGCATCAAATTAACTGTTAAAATGTCTGTTTTGTATTATTTTTTTGTGAATAACCAATTGTTATTAACCATGTAAATTTTGCCAAATTGAACCTAAAAAATGTTCAAACCAAAGTGATAATATTTTTTTTAACCGCAATACGAATCGCATTATGCGATTTTCAAAATTACACACGCGGATTAATTTTGGAGATGGCATAGTTCATGTTTTCATAAGTTGTTCCAATTAGGCCCAAAACATTTTATTTGTGTTTGATACCAAAAAATTCAGCAGTAGATATTTCTAAGTGATTATTCTTTGTCTAACAAGGTTTATGGTACATTTGCAAATCAAACAATTTGCATGTAAGAAGTAATTCGCTGACTTATAGCTGCGGTTTTCCAACTAAAGCATGTTGCAATTTACATTTTTAAATGAAAAACTTGAAAATTGTTTATTATTTAAAAATGTTGCAAAGCGAAGTAGAAAAAGCTATTTTCCAGTATTATTAGCAAATACACTTTTATCAATTATTTGGTAGAGGAAAAAAATTGATACACATAATGTGTAACACATTCAAATTTTGTTTCCTGAAAAGTAACCTAGTTTGATTAATTTTAAAAATAGAAAATTTTCGTTAAACTGCCGTTTTACAAGGAAAAAATAATTTCTTAGAAATTATCTGCTGGTAGGTTAAAAAGTTTGAAATTTACCAAAAAAATATTTTCGAAAACTGGAATTTTGACCGATAAACTGGATTTTAACCGTTTTTTGCAGATTGATATACCCCCTCATGCCCTCTCGAAAATTTTGTATCTAAAAATCGGTATAATATTTCTCAAGTTGTGTCAAAATTTAAATGATTCCACGATTTTATAAATACAATGTATGTTTTCCATAAATTACATTATGTCATGTCCAAAAATGACCCTAAATTGGGGAAATATATCTTAAAGGCATTTTTTTGATGCCTTTATATTTTATCTCGAAAAAACAAGAATAATAAATATATCTTAAAAGGTAAAAAATATATCACTAGGCCTTTACTTTTGCGTTTGTAGTTGAACTTATTTTCGAAGCTCTTATTGGTCAAATTAGTGAAATCCGGGGCTCTCATTGGTCAAACGCGAAAGTAGAGGCCTAGTGAATCACTGGTAGTGATATCAATCTTTGATATAGTCAAAAATGACCAGAACGATTTTTTTAAAAGTTTTATCCATAAATTTTCAAAAATTTGAATTCTAGATTTTTTTCATCATTTTAAACACCGAATGTTGAAAACTTAAAAACTTTTTTATCGTAATTTCAGCTGATTTTCTTTAATTATTATTAATTATTATTACCCTCGAATTATCAGGGCCGCCAAAGCATTATTTCCATGCACTTTTTCTCGAAATCGCTTCAGACATTGTCACTAGTAGTGTCTCACTACGAATCCATAGAAAATTTAGACATTAGATTTTTCAACGACTGACTTCTCCAAAAAATTGTCAACGACCTTGTTATCGAACTGCAGATTCTGCAGTGCAGAAGGCCCCCTTTACTATTTCAGTTTAAGCTTAAAATTTTGTTGGAAAAATTAAAAATAAGTGACCAGAACAAGTTGTCCTGTAAAACCTTAAAAATCGTGCAACATTCAGGTTTTTCTTTCAATTATTTATAAGACGAAATTGAACAAAAAATTTAATTTTATCAAAAATAAATTATGGTAATTAGTTGGATGACTGGTACCTCTCAAACGCGTACTACTTTCAGATTCTTCATTTTAGATGTGTGAAATGACAATGTTAACTGAGTGTAGTTTTAGATGTAAATTTCAATTTATTTTTATTCAACTCCGAGCTGAATTTTTAATTAAAATGAAATTGTCGTAACAAAATTCAATCCGAATTCGAAAATTAAAAATTCATCACTCTTATTGTCAAATCATTTTATTTTCGCCGAAATCGGAAGTGCTTTTTTATTATTCATCGAAAATACAGCAGTCTCCAGGTTAACGTGACTATGAAATTAGTGCATGTTTCGGGGAATTATTTCATAATAACAAGTACTATAAAAACGAAATTAATTTGACGCATGTTTGCTACTATCTTGCAAAAAAACAAGAAAAAGGATGTCACCAAAAATCCAAAATATTAAATTGAAATGAAATTTCCAATCAATTGTTTGGGCCAGTAATAATCGCCATTTGAAATATAACTAATGGCGGCAAGTAAATTTGAAGGTGTCAGAGCCTGAAGTAGGTTCAAAAGATGAATTTGGCCGACATTGGAAAATTTGTTTAGTTGCTGTTATGTTTTTTATCTTTGCTATCAAAAGTTCGATCTTTTACACCTTATCTCGAGTTATTCTAATTGAAATATTCTGATCAATAATGCTTATTAAAGCATAATAACAAAATTATAATATCATTTATTTTCAGCTAGATGATGAAATATGGAATGATTTTTTTACAGGTGTACTCAGACAATTAAAAATTTGATACCTCAACTCTGTGTTTTTGCTTAATTCAACTCTATGAAATTACACATTCGGAAATATCAATTTTCCAGAATTTCTTTCAAAAGTTAAGTTTTGATTTCCTTTTACTTAGCAAATTAAATAAAGCCTATACTAAAGTAGGAACGGCAAAACTTTTTACTAAATTTTTTTTAATTATAGGCTACAATTTGTAGCCCTTGAAAAAATATTACGTTTAGTACAAAAAAATTGTCAGCTACTGCCCGAAAATGAAAATGTTAAGCTTAAACAGAGGCAATTTCAAAAACGGTTTCTCATTTTTGAGCAGTAGCTGTCAATTTAAAAAAGTTCTGTACTGAACGTAATATTTTTTCAAGAGCTGCAATTTGAACATAATTGAAAAAATGTTTAGCAAAAAAAGTTTTGCCGTTTCTACCATAGCCTATACGGTATAGGCTATTATAGCCTAGCTATACCGACTTCTGAATAAATATTATGCATATTTAGCTGAGTTTTTTGGAACTAATCCGAAATACTATTTAAAGATAATCTTCCCCAAAAATAAGCAAAGATTGATCTTTCGTTCTTGCGAAAAAAATAAATTTAATAGATAAACATAGGATTTTTACAATTTGTATCCGGTTTTCTAAGAACAAAATTGTGCAAATAGGAAATATTCGAATTTTTATGTATCTTTTGCGGTAAATTATTTGGGACATGAGGCTTTTTTCACGTCGAATAGCCGCGGACAGTTTCTACGGGTTAGGGTTTAACCCTGTTTTTGATACATTTTTTTATGCTATTTCGTGTGAAGGGCGGTATGTTCCCTATTAAGCCGTTTAGGAAATCATTTGTTTGCATCGTTAGATCATCGCCGAGTGACCCCATAAAGTCTCACCAAAATCTGGGCATAATACTATTTACACAAATACGGATCAATGAGTATTGGTGTTGGCGGTTCAAAAATTTAGAAAAATTGTACACTTAAAATAAACAAACGATACACAAAATGTCACTGTGAACGTCAAGAATCAGTATATTTAAGAATAAACTTCTCAACTGGGTTTAAATGACTGGAATTAAGGCAGTTTTGATAAACATTTAATAATTTTGCGATCATCTAAGACCCTGATTGCCAACTTTTTGGTTCAAATTTCTCGATGTTTCCCGTGTTTTTTATATAATTATTGAAAGTCAGGTAAACAGATCGATACATTGTCTGTGTAGTTCACGGTTTCTGCGCACACCCGTTAATTAACCCTCAGAGTTATGTTAGGCAAAAAGGTTTATTTTTTTTTATTTTAAACAAAACAGAAAGATATAAGAACAGAAGAAACTCATCAATTATATTTGTTATAGAGTTTGTAATCTCATTTTTTAAAAATGGTTAAAAAAGGATTCGAACTCAAATATTGTTCAAAATAATATTTTATTTTTGCAAATAAGAAATTTCTTGCATTATAAATTGAAACTCACAATCTGTAAATTAAAAATATTACTTATCAAGCCTCAAGTTGTAGTAATAAATTACATTTATTTTAATTAAATTTCGGCCAATAATTTGGAGTTGATAAAGTTCATACTATTATCTCTTAAGAGGGTGCCATAAGTCCGGGAGATTGATAACTTTTTTCAGAGCGATATGAAAGAAAAAAAATGTGAAAATTATTTTTTTATTTTTTATCTTCAATAAAAGTGTTCCTTCTTGCAATCGTTATATTTTCAATTTCTTAACATATCTAAGTTTCTGTGAAAATATACAAAAACACTTTTCATTATACATCCATTTCCAACTAAACCCGACATTAGAATTTTCTTTTAAGACGATATTAATAAACTTCAGATGTTGGGTGTATTGCGCTAAAAAGTCTGGTTTCACCTCTGCACATTACAAAATTTCCTTCATATCAAAGTTTTTTTCCATGAAAAATGGTCAAAAGTAGAGAAAAACAACTTTTTTTGAGATAAAAATAAACCTTCAATTGCGTTTTGATATTAAAAAATGTCCTGACTATCACAAGAAATGACGCGTAGTACACCCGACATCATATTGGGATTTTTTTGCAATAATAGAATTTTGAAAAATTGAGTGCCAAATGGCACTTACGGGTTGTACAGCCAACTGTTGTAAATTTCATCAATAGTTTAGAAATGATAATCGCGACCATCCCATTAGTTGACATACGGAGATTTAATAGATACCAGAAAATTAAATAAGTGATTCTGCCTAATTTTTTATAGAGAATTCAAAAATCTACTAAAAAAAATTTTGGACTTGATTTGTGGAAAATTTTCATAATATTTCTAAAAAAGTCGACAAAAGATGAAAAATATAGATTTTATGATTTTTCAAACGGCGGTCAGAAAATATGTAGACATGCATATGAAAAAAGTTAAAGTGGCTATTTTTTTTGTTTTTACCCTAAAATTTCAATAAAAAAATCTGAAATAATTTTTGACAAAAAAATTAACTAGCTAATTACTTTCGTGAGTTATATTGACTCCAATCTTCCGGGTATATGGGACCCCCTTAATTCAAGGTTGACTTCTATAAGGTTGGACGAAAATGTCCAAAAGTGACTTTGCAAAATTTTCTTGTCTTGTAACTTTGAGGGTTAATAATTTCACATGCCTAGTAATGGCAATACCATTATTGCATCTATAATGGCACCCACAGACAATACACAGATCGGCCAAGATTATAAATAAACTTTAAATAATATTCAATTTATTACCAAATTATTTAGTATAATTCAAATTGTTGATCAATTTCAAACTTAAAATTGGATTAATTTTTCGCGGTACAATAATGATTACAAATATTTCTGTTAATTTGCGTTGAATCATTATGGGGGAAAATATTTCTGTTGAAATTTTCATCGAAAAGTAATCTTTTCTAACCAAATTATTTTTGAACTTTCACGCATATTTGATGTAAAATAGTTTTAACCCCTCCGCTATGAATTATAAATAGATAAGAGAATTCATTTTTTGCAACGTTAGGAAATATTTTGCATTAATTTATTTTCGATTTCGTCACAATTTTCATTTTCCTTACATATCACCAACGATATCACCAACGATTTGTAATGGTGAACCTTATGACAAAAATACGGTTCTATGCGTCATCATTTGTCAGCCAATAGGAATCAAGGGCAGTGGTGGTTTGAAATGAAGAATTTCAAAAGTCAAAAATGGGTATCTATTATATCGATTACGCTTGCTCCTGGAACATTTTAGCCAGTTTTTAAGCTACAATTTCTATATAATTCGGCTTCTGAAAACGACTTATCCGATGAAGTTCTAAGTTAGCTGTAACTGAGCAGAAATACTTAGTGAATAATAAAATTGAAAAAATGGTCCGAATCGGACAATTTTTTTCTGAGATTACTGAAATTGTTTAATTATCAGTTTTTGTAAAAAAATTGGAAACAATGGTCTGATTCTGAATAGTTGTGCTCAGTTTGAGCCAAAGTATCAAATGGAACGGAACAAAACGGAACGAAACGCGGAACGGAACGCGACCCCCGTTCCTTCGGAATCCGGCGTTCCGTTTTTATTATTTTTTCAAATTCTAGACCAGGCCATTCTATATTTTTTAACATATATTTTTTATTATCTTAAATTACAATTCAGCCAATTTGATATACAATTAAAAAACAAATTTTTTTTAAACGAATAAAAAGGCACATTAATAGAGATAAGAAAAAAAATCCTCCAGTTACAAACAAAGTGCAATAATAATATTAAATTAAACGTATATTTATATTTTAAACTACGTCATACTAAACTTCAAATGATTTTCTATCGCTCTGTATTTTCTATTTACAGCAAACCGACAACCTGGTCAACTAAAATGACCGGTCAAAGTTCAAGGTCAATTTCAGTTCATCGTAGAAACTTGAAAGTACCCTCAAAATAATTGGAAGGGTCGACTTTTTAATGAAAATATTAGCAACTATGGGTCAATTATGTACTGAGAGGTCAATAGGGATCAAAAAATGGTCAACATTTTGAGATTTCACAGGGAGATTTTTGCTCTCTGGCGACCTTTTAGTATATAATTGACCCATAGTTGCTAATATTTTCATCAGAAAGTCGACCCTTCCAATTTTTTGAGGGTACTTACAAGTTTCTACGATGAACTTTGAAATTGACTGTAATTTGATATACGGTAATTTGAAAAATTACGTCGAAAAAATTTGTTGATAAACTTCAAACTTTTTAAGACTTTTTTCTCATTACAGCAAAGTCCGAATAAAATCACGAGACGAAATAATTGAAAAATAAGGTTTGAAATATGTCAAGGTTTCGAAATATTGAGGTTTTAAACTGTGAGGCCAAAATTTCGGGGTCATATTACATTTTTAAATAAAGATATATTTTTTATATTTTCGGAATCGTCATTAAATTTTCTTACGTATGACATGTAATATGACTCGATAAGGGTCATTCATGTAATTTGACCCTTTGGAGTCATATTTCAAAATTAAACTATGGAAATATTTGCCGGAAAATTGAAGTGTTTTTGGTGCTGAACTCCTTGGGGCCTACAGATTTCGAATTATCGAGATTTTGAAATTTAGGAGCCGAAATACTCAATATTGACATTCTGGAGTTATATTACATAGAATAAAAAATAATTTTTATATTTTGGAATTGCCATGAAATTTACTTCCATATGACTTGTTATATGACCTCATGCGGGTCATTTTTCAAATTTGACCTTTTTGGGTCATACTACAAAATTTGACCTCAAAAAAAATTGCTCAGAAAATTTGAAACCGAATGGTTAAAAAATCGTACTCTTATCATAACCAGGGACCGAGATACCGACAATTTAAGGGGGTACTCATCGGTTTTTATTTCAGGCTAGGGACATGATAAATGCACCAAATGGATTCAGGAAGGCCAGTGAATTTATTTCTGGTCATATCAATGATATACAATGACGATTTGAAATAAGGAATTTCAAAAATAAAAAATCGGTTTTAATGTGTTCAAGCTATCTTGTAAAGAATTTTTTCTGGTCATTTTAAGACCTAGGATTTTTTTTNGGAGATTTAATAGATACAAAAAAATTAAATAAGTGATTCTACCTAATTTTTTCTTGGGAATTCGGGAATTTTCATAATTTTTCTAAGAAAGTAGAATTCTCGAAGTGCAATGTAGAGTTTCGAAATACACACAATAATTGACATTTCTAGAATGCGTGTCTCCATAATAAATCTTAATAACAACGTGCCATTAATAAAAATTATTTCGCGCGAACTAGTCGAATTCGCGAAATAAAAGAGCCACTTAAATTTTCAAAATTAAGAGAACGGCAATAAATCCAAGTGGAAAATTTTGAAAATAAGTGGAACGTCGCTATTTAATGAACTAAGTGGTGGACAAATCCTAAATCAAAAAGACAATAATTCCTGAGGGAAAATTGTTATAAAAATAAAAATTCCTGAGGGAACTACAAAATCCTGAGGGAAACTACTGAAATCCTGAGGGATAAAAATATATATAACATAACCCTGAGGGGTCGTTAACAATCTAGATAAATAATGTTTTCAAACATAAAAACATTTCTAAACGAAAAATCACGAAAAATGATTTAGGCTTACAAAAACCGTTAGCGGGGGCGCCCAAGGCGTAAGCTAATTCGCTGAAGGGAAGGTTTAGCGTTCTTTCTACCCAATTAAAACTATAAGTAGGCGCGAGCAGATGGTCAAAAACCGGGGTCAGAGCTAAAATTACGCTTCAGCGCATTGTTAAAACAAATCTTCTGAAAACCAGTCGATATCTAGAAATTTAATTAAATCTTAATTTAATTTTTACAAACTAATCTAATATGATACGGTCTAACCACTCTCACAGTGGGAGACTAAAAGAGAATGACGTTAATCCGAGTGAGAAGATCATGGAACTCGTACGAATTGAGAATTTCAAGAAAATGATGGAGATCGTATCAAAATCAAAAAATGCAGGTGCAGCACTGAATGACTTCATTCATTCACTCAGTAGTTTATTAAAAATTATCCAAGTGGAAATTTTGAAAAAATATATAATAAATTTATCAAAATAAAATGCTGCAGGAATGAATCTAAATTGGGAATCAGATAATCCCAAGTGGAAAAATATATATGTGTAATGAATATTTTAAATATCCTTGAAACATTAGACAAAAAACTATTAAACGTTAAGGTTTTTTAAAAAAATTAGCCAAAAAGGAGAAAAGTCATGAAAAAATTTCCTTTGTTTTCAAAATTATTCATTTACCTTGTAAAATAATTATGACAAAATTGCTAATAGGGACACATCGTGCTAAATAAACTTTTTGCTAAAGTTTTTTAAAAAGTAACCCAGTTACAAAGCAGCTGAAATATCGTTTGTATAATAAAAGACAAAAATATACTAACGAAAATTTTATATGATAAATATTTAAATTAACTAATCCAAGTGGAAAAATTAAATTAAGCAGGTAATATGAGGCAAACGACAAATAGAACAACCTATTCTAATAAATAAAATTACCAGAATGCTCTGAAAGAGGAAAAGTCATGCAAAAATTACCGAAATCAAAAAATTACTTAGTAAAAATATAAGAAATTATTTGTCTTAAAAAGAAACCAAGTGGAAAAATTCTTAAAAAAATTTTTAAAATATTTAATAAATATAGCCTAAGTTATAGGATATACTAAGGATATTATGTGATAATTATAATTAATAATAAAACATAATGCCAAAAAACCATATAGAAAATCCTTATGGAAAAAATACCAAAATTCAAAATTACTTTCAGGAATACGAGAATCTAGAAAAATAATGGCATTTGCGATGGTAGAATCAGAAACCCCATGTGGACTTGGACAAATGTTCAAAGACGCCGACGGGATGGATGCCCACAAATTACTACAAACACTGACAGATTATGGCGTCCCTACAAAAATTACAGTGAAAAATAATTTCGGAAAAAAATTATTCGAATGGTCGGTAATGTGGTCTGTCGAAACCACGCGAAGACAGGCCAAAGACATCATAAGATCTTTGTTAAACCATGTGGAAAGTACCGAAAACTACGAGATGTTCGTAATCAGCGCTTGGGAAAGAACCAAAATGGGAGAAAGAAAACACGTCGCTTTCGATCTCGACGACTCATATGAAAATGGGAGAGTTAAAGTATACGAAAGCATCAAAAGATGGCAGGTAGTTAGAAACTACAATTACAGGGCACCCGACTCGATCAAATATGACGAAATTCGGGAAATATACGATATATGCGATAACAATTACAAAGAAACTACATTCTTTGGAAATGTTCAGGAAAAGTTTAATAATTAAGTTTGACAAAAATATGTTGAAACATAATCACACTTCCAAGTGGAATAAAATGACCATGAAATAGAACCAGTGGTAGGAGACGTAATAACAAATTTTATAATAATTCGAATTTTCTCTCTTGTTAAAAAAATTAAACACCATAACCAGAAGTGTAAAAATAAACTATAAAAATAACCAAAACCATGATATTATTGAATAAAAGTAAATAATCCATGTAATGATTATGGTTACCCTCGTATAATAAAATTATATAATAATACATAGATTTTAAAATAATAATAATAAATAATATGCTGTAAAAGTGGATAATTAAAATTTTTTGGTTTTTTCATTTGGAAAAAATCATAACCAAAACGAATTAATACAGTAGAAAAATTTAATAATAACTTATAAAAAGAGTAAGAAAGGACATATAATCGAGCTGGAAGTAGTCACGTGGACAGACCTACAGGTACGACGAGTCGCCTTGATAAACGATGACACTCCAGAGACAGCATCGTATATCCGAAAGAGAACTCAAGTTCCGTTCCACTTGGAAAACGAAAATGGAGACCATTTCGACTGTGAGTTTGATTTGGAAGGTACCAAACCAGCCACCTCCACACTGAAACTAGTCGAAGAACTCGCAGAATGTCGTACAAACTTAAATGACATGTACAATGATGATATCAACGTTGAAGATATTACAATTAAAGTTGTTAGAATGGTAAGAAAACTATGTATTTAACCTTACTGAAAAATCATGAATAAAAATACAGTCCTTTCTTTGTTTTTTAAAAAACAAAATAGAATTATAATTTATTTTTTAAAAAAATAAACATAAAAATTATGAAAATCCAAGTGGAAAAAAATCCGGGTGTTAAAATATAAATATACCCGGATAAAATATCGCGCTAATTAAAGCTCGTCTAAATATTTACTTTAAAGAAAAAATGTCCAAGTGGAATAATATAAAGAAAGGGAAAAATAATTCTCTAAAATTATTAAACCAACGTTGTCATACTTATAAAAATAATAACACAATAATATTTAGTTAAACTGGGACACTGTAATTTTGGCTGGGGCAATAGCAATCTTGAAAGATCCGATAATAAAGAAAGATTTGCAGTCAATAAAAGATAACCAAGCCCAAGGACATATCTTCATTGACAAGACTGTCAAATTGGCTGTCCTTATGGCATTAGAAATTCTAGATGAAATAAGGGACGATCAGGGAAGAACCTATCGCGAAGAAAATTTCATGAAGGACTTAATCCCTTCCCAAATAAATGGAATCCTGACAAACTTAATTGAAAAACAATTTAAGGTCACAAACCAGCTAAAACAGGACTTCGAGAAACTGGCCGCACACGTTGGTTGGGAAAAGGAAGATTTAACAGGCTTTGTTATTGTTCACCCTAACGTCCTGAAAAATGATAACGAGAACGCTGCAATAATTTGGCGGGAAATGCGACACATGATAGTATTCCATATTGAGAACTTTATCATCGATCCACTTGGAACAGTCTCAAAAGAAACATTTTTGTTGAATTCTAGAGTGGCGGCAAGAATAATGTCGAATACCAATATGTTTGCCATGAACGAAATTGAAGAAAGTTTAACGCCAGAATCATCACAATTCAGAGAAAATATGGTACTAGCAAATCAAAAATGGGTAGAATTGAACATAACTCGTACAATTGGGTTTCGAGCAGAATTACCAACAGAAAAAGTAATTGACCAAGTACGAAAAATAACGGAATTGGAAAAACTTTTTGACGGCTTCCTTCAAAATCCGACAGAAATTGAAAAACTTGAACCACAAGTAATCGGAGTTCATAACGTCTTTCTGCCTAGTAATGCGCATAGAATGAAAATGGTATTAGCAAAATGTCGCGATGAGATCCATGGAAATTTCGCATATAGCAAATCAAACATGTCTATAAAAATAGATGGGGTTAAACTAAGAACATCAGTTTTGAAGCAAATCCAAGTGGACGTGGAATCTGAAATCAAAACTAATGCGCTACAAAAACTGAGTTCGTCCTTATGGAGAACAACAGAAATCAAACAAATTAAGGACATTATGGTCCGAACAGTGGACATGGAAGCAAAACACCTCATGATCCTGTATAATTTGATACAACCACGTGGACACAGACATAAAATAAAAATGGCAAATCCGTACGGTTACCATAGAGTTTGTGGATATACCGAAAGACTAGAGGGCAAAAAACTTCTAAAATGCAAAACTCTAATCAAAAATGATTTAGAAAACTGTCAAATGCACGAAGTAATCAAAACATCAACTTCGGCTAGCATAGATCAAATGTGCCAATTTCCAATAATCTTTGGCCAAGGAAAAGTTCTAATGGTAAAACCAAAGAAAAGGGCAATAATGCAAATTGACGAACCCATCCCAGAAAAAGTTAGTCGCGAAGACGCTACAAAAAATTTTCATTTAAATTGGCGAGAACAAAAAGATATTATATACCGGGCATACAGCAAATTGGATAAATATTGGGGCAGATATAAACCTGAAAAGATAGGTGAGAAGGATATAAAAGAATTTAATAGTAACTTCGATGAAATAGAAGGAAACTTATACTTCGAAATGTTGAACATGATGGAAAGAACCAAATCATATTTCAAATTACCCACGTGGAAGAATATCGATAAATTAATCGAGTGGAGCTTTATTGATACTTTTTTGAACGATACAATGAAAGTAAATGAAGCTCAGGGACAATTTGAAGGAGGTGAAGACCGTTTTGATTGGCCCAAAAGTCTGAAAATACGCAATATGCCGGACAGAATTGACAATGTTAATAGAAACTCCATTCTATTGAGACAAATAGAACCTGTCGGAGAGGGAGTATCACACCCACTTACATCTGCGGCTACCTCCCATGTCCAGGGATTCGTAGGACAAATTGATATGGAAGCAAATGCGAAATTCTCTATCACAATCATAATGGATCATTTCACCATGGCGCCTGAGGTCAGAGTAAAAAATGGAAATTGTGACTCCTTTAGCCACAATGACGGATGGGTACATAACCAAAGCATAGCTAAAATACTGTGTATACAAGTGTTAGATCCAAGTGGAAAGGCAAAGGAAATTGATTATGAGGAATGGGCCGCTTCGTTTAACGGAAAGAAGTTTTTCGAATCCCAAAATATACCCGAAAATCGTAGGGAAAAATTTCTCATGGACGCAATCACGTTTGTAGGATTGAGAGTATCCAGATATGATACGGAATTGAACCTACAAAAGGCGTTAAACGGAGAAAAAGGAAAAAGCGTGGATAGTTTAATCCAGGGAAAAATGCTGGCGAAAGAAATGCGAGTTTTGGCAAAACTAGCAGAGGAGTTAGAAAAGTGCGGCACAAACACTATAATCTACTTTTCGGGAAAGGTTCAATTGGGACAATTTCTGCGAAGTTTTGATCTCCTAAATAGGCTGGTACCTACACTTCTAGACGAATGGTCATTAGAAAAAATAATGACATATCCATTGGTGTACAATGAACTTTTTTTCCTTAAAAAAGAAGATATGAACGAAATAGGGAACAGATTTATCGCACCTGTCCTTATATTTTCGCCAATAAGAAAAACGTTTAGTCCACTTGGAAATGAATGCGAATACGTTCAATTAACCGTCCTTAAAAGTAATATTGCAGAAAAAGTCCACATATGGGAAGGCTTGGTTCACAAAAACCGAGTGAATGGTATCTCGACTGTTTGGGATCGATTAGCAATGATCGGTAATATGAAAGGGTCATACCTCCACATGGAAAATAGAAAGATAAGCGTAAGAGGGGACTACTGCTTCAATAATGGTTTTCGAGCAATAACAGCCGGGGCAGTATCAAACCACCGTAGACGTCTTTACATAGCGGATGCATTGATAAAACAGGAAGGTGGTGTTAACAACAGCTCGCAAATAAAAATACTCGTACCAAAAGATCTAAACGGGGCAGGTGCAAATGCGAACGAACAATTGTACATAAGTACAGAAAGGCCAAAAACAATGGCAGTCCTTACAGGGTATGACGACCCAAATCAGGAAAAAAACGCTAAAGAATGCATAGCTGAATTTGCTTCTAAATTCCTATCAAGAATGAAAAAGACAAAATCATTGGATTATGTAGGAACCCTCCCTTTTTGGGCCTTGGGCATGGATATTAGATATAGAGGTTCTATAATCTCAAATTCCGAAATGAAGCCGTATAATGAAACAGTGTGTTTCAAAAGTCCAAGTGGATATGTAACAAAGAAAATACCGTATGACCTAGCCAGCGAAACTGCAAAAAAGAAGATATATAAATTGACTACTCAAGGCCCAGACTGGTCGGTAGAAATGAAATCAATGGGTTCGGTCAAAATAAATAAAGATTTATTACAAAAGGGCCCAGATGTCCGGGTCTGGACCAGTCATAGGGAATCGGTTATGAATGAAGGGTGCATGGAATCTGAAAAACAGAGAGAACGGGAAACAGTGAAAATCAGAGGTAATTTTGAAATTATGAAATAAATACTTTAGAATTTATCAAAAATGTACCATTTCACAAAAATAAACCTTTAGAAAAATTTTACATAATATTTGGTCAATACCAACAAAATTCGATATAAATTTCCATATATTAAAGGAATATTGGTTATAAAATACAATAATATAATAACCTACCGATCACATGACCATTAAAAACATATTTCAGAAAGTGCAAAACGAGAAAAAGAACAGATTCAGATTGACAGAAAAGTCAAAAGGGTCAAAATACAATTCGAACGTGAATCTCGTATCGCCTACAACCACATGGAACAGTGGTTATCAAGAGGAGCCACGTACGTACCCACGTGGATGGCTGAAAACAGAAGTTTTAAGCGCGACTTGTCACAGATCAAGGACGGCAACCAATATTTTTTAATGCTGAAAAAGTATGGTAGACAATACGTCCTAAACCCATCACAGTGCAGATTTTTGTTAAAATCAACGAATGAAAGGCCAGAAAAGATAGAAGCGTTATCAAAGGTAAAAATAACTGAACTTTATAAACCGTGGCAAAATTAAAAAAAACCAAAAAAATTATCAGGAAAAAAAGTATTAGTAACTAAAAAATTAACCAATATAATTAGATCGTATCAGAATTCTGGACGGAGGCCACGTCCATAAAATTCTTTGAAAATGAAAATTGGGCAGAGGAGTTGAACAACAATCCTCTTACGATCTGGGGAGGTTTGGGAATCGACCACCCAGTCAACAAAAAGCTGGCAATAAAGGAAGAAATTATTGTCATTGACTAAAATCCACGTGGAATTCACATTTAAAAATTTAGTTCAAAGGTTAAAACTGTACTGCCAAAATAATATGTTACTGCCAAAATTTATGTTTATTGACCTGAAACCACTCCAAATTATTGTACAAATTGAAAAATTAATAATTTAATAAAAAAGAATAAGTTCTAGCATTAATCCCTTTCGTTTAAATGAATAAAAAGCAAAAAATAAAGGCAAAATGCGGTTGCAAAAGAAATAAGGTGCAAACGTAGTAAGAGTTGAGGTGGAATTTGGATAATGTAGAAAAACTTCGAAGAAAAGTTGAAAAAATTATATAAAATATAACACAAAAATTAATTGTTATTAAAAAATAATTCATTCTAGACATAATGTAAGATCGAACCAGTATACCGGACAAAAAATCAGACGGACCAATCAGAGGCCATATAAAAATTTTTTCTAGAACATTGAAAATTAAAAATTTAAAGTCTAATAAATTTCATTCGAATATTTTATAGTTAGGAATAAGTCCAAGTGGATTAAAGAGAATATAAAAATCTTTTTCTTATTTAAGAAAAATAATAGAAGTTTTTGACGCAGGATGCCACAAAAGAGGAAGAATGATGAGGTTAGCTAAACCATTTTTGTAACTAGAAATAGTAACAAGTAATGTGTAAATCACAGGATTGCGTTATCATTGTTTGTCTTTTAAGGCTAAGCGCGTTAAAAATTTAATATAATTATTAAGGGAAAGAGTTAGGTTAGGAAAATTAAAAGATAAAATTCTTATAAGGACAATGAAAATTAAAAAAGTAAATAACGAATGAAATTAAGGCACGGGTGACTAGAAAGAATATCACGGCAAAAGAAGCCAAGATAGAGCGAGAGGCATTTGAGTCAATTTTTGGTAAGGACGCTAAATGCTATGAAAATCCGGCAAAATCACCTGTAAAGGTTGATAATACACCATCACCAACACCGGTAGCATCAGACGGGGAGGATGAACCACCGTCCCCAGAGATAGAAATAGAGGATTTGATTATCGCGTTAGAACCAGACATAAGAGAGGTAACGATTAAAAAATAAAGGTAGCGCGTACTAAAATCTAGTGTTAAGAATTCACTAGAAGGAAGCTTCGTCCCAGAAATAGCCCAAATTCAGGCTAACCAAAAGAAACACAAATCTGATACCACGTGGACACAGTTTTGTGGGGAATTCAAAATTGCCCAAAATTTTCTAATCAAGGACACTATTAAAAATTTTTTAATGTCCCGAGGCCTGAAACAACAGGCAGAATTAATCCAAGTGGAAACCATTCTGGACGAAAAGGACGAGAAAATAATGGCACTATTGAATATCCCATCTAACCGGGAGCTAGACGAAAAAATTATGGCTAAAGTCAATCGAAAATTGTCAGAAATGGCAACTAAAGAGACAGTTGAGGGGAATCAAAAAGACCTGAAATCTCTGGAAAAATTATTTGACCAGAAACTAGACCATTTTTATCGATCACTGTCAGATGAGATCGAAATAACTAAAGTTAATCAAGATCCACTTGGAATTGATAAAACTGAGGTTATTAGACTCATAAAGGAAGCAAGAGTGGTATTTGTAAGTGATGCAAAGAAACTTATCGATAACAAATTTCCACTTGGATTTGACGAAACATTGCTCGAAATAATTCGAAAAAATGGTAATCTAACTGAAATAGAAATTTATAAGTCAAGAGCAGCCATACTCAAGTATTGCAGCGAAACTACAACAGCAGTTTTAACAGCAATACTGGGGTATGCGGGCACAAATGACGAGTTAACACCTGAAATAGAGAGTGAATTTATAAAATTCTTTATCAAACCATTATGTACAGCATCACCCACTGCAAGGTATTCACAGCAGGTGATGATGGCCACAATACAAACAGCATGGGGTAATTTAATTTCATATCTAGTTAACCCAGGCAACTTATCCAGTTGTGTGATCATAAGACACTGCAGAACTATTTATTTCGCCGCTTTAGATATTGGAGCAGTAGACTTTAAGTTTACAAATGCCATCCAATCCCTTTGTCACAAAATTACGGTTTCAAATCTGGAACAAGTAACAAACTTGACAATAATAGGGGAATTACAAAAATTAGTCCCTTATGACATCGCGGAAAACTGGTCATTTAAACCAATTCCAAATAGAGTAACTATGAGTAAAACCAGTAAAAACTGGTCAAATCTAAAATTAGGCAGACTAGCAGTTAGAACTTTTGTAGACATAGGACTTGAAAATGATGACTTAAGTACAATTAAATCACGTCAGTGCTTCCCATTACCACATGGAAATGATACAACACCTAAAAAATTTGTACAACGTACAAACGAAGATTTAGAGGCCGGCAGTACCGGGTTTTTTGACCATAATATTAAAGGTTTTTACTAGGGTCTAAAAAAGAAGAGGAATCAATCGAAAATTTTAGAAAAAATTCATCCCCAAAACTTTTTAACGAATCATCCACTGGCTCAATTAGTTCAGGCCAAAGTGAACAATCAAATATCAGTGCACCAACCTTCTCAGGAGAACCGATTAAAATGAGTATAAATGACTTATTCGCCCAACTTAGGGACGAAAAAACCTCTATAAAAAAAGAGACCTCTGCAACAGAGAACCTATCGGATTTCTTGCGATGGTCGGAAGCACTGAACAATAAAAAAGGGAAAAAATAAATAATTTAATTATACTGCATTAGATCATTATTAAAATCTGCAATAATTACAACATTATTAAAATTTTAAAAATATTTTAGACTGATTAAAATTATGGAAATAACTCCTTTCACCTTTGAAAAACTTTTGGAAGTGCATAAGGCGATTGATGAGATTAAAAGATCAGTAGAAGACATTAGAAAAGGTCAAAAACAATGCCACCAACGCCTAACATCTCTCAAAAGTCGAGTCGACAACAGATTGGCTAGGTTAGTGTTAGTAAAAATTAAAAATCCAAGTGGAAAAAAGCTATTTAACGTTGGACAATAAAAAATGATTAACAAAAACAAATATCTAAAATATTTTAAAAACCTATAATAATATATTTAGACCAAATTATGAGCCGAAAAAGTTTCGAGGGTTTGGAAACAATTGTAACAAACCAAAAAATCATGCTCAAAAAGGAATCAGAAACCTAGAGCGAGATTTCTCGAAATTAAACAGCGGTCAAAATAACCTGGACAAGGTGCTCAACAATTTGGTCACTGAAATAAAACCAGTATTGGCGGATCAAACAAACATGGAAATTTCGGTTAAAAGAGATTAACTGCTAAAAATCCAAGTGGAAATTGCTTATAACTGTATTATATTTTATTAAAAAAATACGTTGTAACATGTAATAAAAAATATATTTATTTAGAAGGATATATTGCAGCGATAATGAATCAGCGCGAACAACCTGAAGAATGGATATATCAAGACCGACCTTTCCCAAGATCACCGGACATGGAATGTGAGCTTTTGCCAAGACAACCCACTTATCGGCCTCATATCCCGAACATTGATAGTATGGACCAAACCCCAGACCCATGGGGAATGGAAGTCCAATCAAGGCACCCAAGTATTGCCACCAAACCAATTTTCATTAGTAAAATGAAAAATTTAATGAGATGGGGAAATTTTCTAGGAGTCCACCATAGGGTTATTATGACCATTAGGGATCGAATGCACGCATTATCAAAAATGCTAGAATTACGAGGCCCCGTTACCCCCACTAGCGAGATAAAATTATTCGCTACTTTTGTACATAGAAATTGGCCATCAAAAGTACCACGTGGACAGGATGGTAATAAAAAAATCCCAGAGGGACCTAGAAGTAGAGCCCTTATAAGGACCTATCAAATAGTAATTGATGAGGATTTTTCGGCAGCATCTGGTATGTTAGGCCTCAATAGATGGACTACCCGTAGATCCAAATTCGATACTTTTGCTAAATTTGGCACTTTAATTAACCAATTAGCAAAAGAAATAGGTCCACCAGCATACTCCTGGGTAAAAAACCTACAATTAAACCTAGACAGGGTGTTAAGTATGAGGGCTTTCACCTTTAATAACCCTGAAGTCGTAAACGACTACAGTACCAACTTCAATGATTGGGTAGCCGAAATGATGTCGGTAGAGGCCGTATATAAAACCGTTAATGGAGTTATGGTTGAAACACAACCAAGATTAGTGGCAATCTCGGAATCCGAGCACGATGCACTAATGACTCAGCGGGAAAATATGGCTGATTTCCCACCACTTGTAGGACCGGGGTACGATTCAGAAAATAGTGATTCAGATGAGGAGGATTCCTCGTTTGGAAACTTAGGACCAGGTGGACAATTGAGCATCAGCTCACACGAAACGTCATCAGGAATATGGTCGGGATCAAGCGACATCGTAATGGGAAATTGAGAACATTTATTAAAATATACAAAACCATTACATTCCAAAAAATTCTTTAAACCCACTACCTCTGTAATAATCCAAGTGGAAAAATTAAAATAAAGATATTTCAATATAAAAACCATGTTCTTACTTTACTAGCAAATAAAAATAGTCAAAAATTAAAAGTAATAAATTCCACGTGGATAACGGAAAAAAAAATTATTTTTTCAAATTAATAAGGACATAAATTAAACAGTTAATATCAGTTTAGAATGATCCAATGAAAAAATGGTCGTGGCAAGACGTAGACAGAAGCGTTCAAAAAGCAATAAATGATGGGCAAATACATCCAAAAACTTTCGAAAATACGGCAAAAGCGGACATCAGAGCAATAACTTTCAATGATGTACATCATGATAAACCCAAAAAATTTGCAGAATGGAGAAACCATAGCTATGAATTATTAGATAGGTTTGATAATGTAGTAATAGGTGTAGAGAAACCAGATTGGCATAATTTATTATTTCGTGACGAAAATGATTTCCGAGCAGGGTCATTCCAACATTATAGTGATATATGGATGATTTTAATAAATAGTCTTCCAAATGAACGCACGAAATATATAGCTTATAACCACATAAGGAGGGGAATATCAATAATAGATAACCAAGGGGACATAAGTGTACAACACGCTAAAAATTATAAACGTGCATCACAAGATTTTAAAATTTGTACAAAAAAAGTTCCACATGAACAAAACTTAAAAATGTATGAAAAAATGTTAAAAAAAGGAAAATTCCAAGTGGAAATAGCAGGAAACTATTGCGAAAGAATAGGTTTTTACCCGGTCATGGTAAAAAAAGTAGAAGGTTCGTTGGTTAAAAAGCCATTTTTTCAACCAAATTCTGATCATTTACTAGAAAATCCAGAAATTGTAACAGAACAAATTATTAAATGGGTTAAAAATGGTTCAATGGAATTAGTAGGACCGTGTCACCTCGTTAAATCACTCATAAGAACGAGTCTCGTTCTTGTATTTAATGAAAATTCAGCTAAATACCGAGTGTGTTACGATGGTGGATGCCTAAAATTAACAGAGGATTTTTCAGTCCCATGCCACTTGGATACGGTTACAGATGCGCTACTATTTCTAGAAAGAAATGATTATATGACTAAGTTTGATGACGCGTCAGGTTTCTTACAAGCCCATTTAGACCCACAGTCATCAAACTTAACTCATATAAAATGGGGCGCTCATATTTTTCGTTACTTCGGCGCAGCATTCGGAATCCCTCGGATTCCGGGGGATTTTCAACTTTTAAACTCATGCGCAGTGAGTTTTTTAAGGCAATATGGGGTACCGATATCCCTTTATTTAGATGATCGTTTAGTTGTTGAAAAAAATGTAGGAAAATTAGAAATCATTGAAATAAATAAAGGGATAAGGGCCCCAAAAAATGCATATCTAACCACCATGATACTCATAGCTTGTGGCGGTTTCATTTCTAGAAAAAAATCCACCCCAAAATGTTCAAAGCAAATAAACTTTTTAGGTTTCAATATAGATACAGAAAATGAAACAATTTCAATACCCCCTGAAAAATGGGAAAAATTCCAAGTGGAAATAACTGAAATATATTACTCGAAAGAGGTCCCTTTTAAGGTAATAGAAAAATTACGAGGGAAAATGTGTTCCTTCGCAATAGTAGTACAGAACTTACGTTTGTATATAAGGAGAGTAACAGAAAGCTTAGCACTTGCGGAAAAACATGGTTGGCCAAATATTAAAATTGACCAACGAATTAAAGATGACTTATATTTTTGGATAAGCAATAAAATAAAACATATAAGGACAGTAAGACCTTGGATTGAAAAACAATCAGTACTAGTAGATAAAAATATATATAGGATCTGGACAGATGCCAGCGATATAGCCGCAGGATATGTAGATTTTTGCGGACATGTAAGAACAATATATTTTAACCAGGTGGAAATGTCCATGGGCATAGTAATAAAAGAGGCTTTAGCCATTTTGAGATATTTAGAATTTAACAAAAAAGCAATGTCAAACAAACGGATACTCTTTTATTGTGATAATGAGGGAGTAGTAAGAAGTTTTTATCACGGTAGCAAAAATAGTAATTTGAATGATATTATAAGGACAATAAATATAATGGCAATTGAATGCAATATGGTCTTAGCAATTTTTTGGGTAAGTACTGACATTCAAAAAGCTGATGAAGCCTCAAGGACAGTAGACCTTAAAGAAGAAATTCTAAGCGATAAAGCTTTTCAAATAGCCACTAGTGACCTCGTACCTACAATAGACTGTATGGCCACAAACGCTAATGCAAAATGCGAAAAATATATATCAAGGTTTCACGAGGACATGGCAATAGGAAAAAATTTTCTAACAATTATTCCAAGTGGAAATGAAATATTATATTGTTTTCCGCCAAAAACATTGGCAAATGTCACAGCGAAACATATATTTACATTAAGAAATAAATTTATATTTATATTCCACGTAATGCAAGAAATGCCATACTTTGTAGCATTTAAACCAAAAGGCAGCAAATTATTAAGATTAGATGACAAATGTGCAGTTACAACATTGGTTCCATGCAAAAAACGAGATAAAAAGCATGATTGGTATACACCAAACGAAAAGATGAAATCAATTTTTGCAATTATAAAATATTATTAAACTAAAATATATACTATTATTAAAAACCAATACTATTATCAAAAAGTACAAATAACCTAATATTTAGAATGACTATTGATAGACCCATCACTAACTTTTTTGATCTGTCCTTATTTCCAAATGAAATAAGGGCATTAAAAGGAGAAAAATATGTGCTGGGAAATTCGGACTTACCAACAATTATCAAACCAAGTGGAATTGAGATGAATAGAGCGATTTTCGATGCAAAATATGCAAAGGACAAGCGCTTATTCAGACAAACAATTAGAACAATTAACACTGCGCTTAACATATTTGATATTATAATTAATGATCATGGCTTTGGAGCAATAGAATTTAAAAATACCCTCCAAATCATAATAGTAGGATTAGAAACATTAAAAGGAAATAATCATAAATTAGGCTTCGAGAATGAAGCAATGGATAAATTTAAGGGAATTAAGATGTGGGTTACAAGATCCGGAAGGTACAAAAACTTATTTAAACTTTATGAAGGCTTAAATATAATGAGGGCTGAATTACCAGCAATAAAAACAAGATCTACCTATTTAATGAAAAACATATATAATTTACTGGTAGGAGAAAACATCTCACACATTAACAAATTTAATTGGACTAAAGTCATGATGGAAAAACCATATAACTTATGATAGAAATAAATAATTACTGTCCTTATAACCTTAATGGCATAATTAACATAAATCTCGTTTAGAATGTTCCCATTAGATGTGCTAGCTTATTATCTGTCAAAATTTAGCTTGATAGAAGGAAAAGTAATAAATGCTATCATCGGAAAACAAATAAAATTCCACGTGGAAAATTTTGATATGACAAACGAAATTAGTAGAAAAATGTTGGAAAATGAATTGTCAAAATCCGGAAAATTTGACCAAAGCGAAATAACAGAACTAATGCAATTTAAACAAAAGTACTGAGAATACCATAATCAATTTATAAAAGAGCAATAAAATCTGTAATAACTAAATATAGATTACGGTTAAAAAATAAATTTTATTTTTTTAGATTGATAACGATATGTCGGATAATTTAAAGTTCCAGTTGGAAACGGAAACTTATAATAGTATAACAGCAAACCCAATGGCTGCATTATTTAAAAGGGGTAGGGATACTATAGATAATAATTATTTGATCCCTACCCAGAAAGAGAATTATGAAGAAAGCTTAAAAGAACTAGAATCTGGTTCTTTAAGCTCGAGATATTCATCTTATATGTCCGATCTTAAAATAATAAGAAAGGATTTATCGGAAGCACATAATAAATTTCTCTCAGCCAGATCTAGAGAAGAACTGGCGGAAAAAAATCGCTCCGAATACCTAAGATTATTTCAGCGCAATAGTGATGGTTTCACCATGACTACAGCTGAGAATAATATATTAGGAAAAACCACGCCAGAAGGCATGGAAAAATACCTTAGCGAATTTAAAGCAATAAGGGAAAAAACCCAAGTGGAAAAAACGAGATTGGCCGATCTTGTAGATAGCATGGAGGGTAAAGCTACAAACTTGCGAACCAAATACGGTGCAAGCGTAATTTTCGAGGACGAACACGGTAGATTTCGTAGAAAATTCACTTCAGCGGCGGCCGGGGTGTTACAACCTAATAAACGAAGCCAGCAAGAAGTAGCTTTAGTCCTAGTAAGCCGATTTACAACGGACAAATTATTAAAGCTAGACTTTGAAAAAGGTCTGAGTTTAATTAAGGAATATCGCGACACGTGGATAGTCACTCATGACATGCACTCCCTTTTTTCCTTAATTGCCAATAATATGGAGGCAAGCAAAAACACCATGGACCGCTTAGGCATGTCTAAGATGGTCTACGAGGGTTTGAATCGCGAGCGACAAACGGATTTTAACCGGACTATAGCCACCTTAATGTCCGTAGCGGAAAACGCTAAGGAGATGAAAAAACCGGCACTTAAAGCTAATCGCGAGAAATTAGATGCCGCAAAAAAGGCAAAAGAAATTAAAGTCCCGTACAAACAAAAAATTCCACGTGGAAATTCTACCAGCAGAGGGCGAGGTAGAGGACGTGGAGGTGGCAGAGGCAGAGGGGGCCGAAAACGCCGACGTAATGATTATTACGAAAAGGACTATCGAGAGAACCGATATGAACATAGAGAAAATGATTATGCCACGGAACCCAAATTAATTAAACCTGAATTCCACGTGGAAAAACCAGCGGGGGGTCACGGTGATGGCTTCCGAGGTAGAGGACGCGGAGGTTATCGGGGTTCTAGAGGCGCTCCAAAATACTGATATTAATAAATACAGTTATACAAAATAATACAACATTAAAATCCGTTACAATAATTAAAAATATAAATTTCTGAAATAAAACTATATTTATATAACCTGTGAACTACAATTATTATAAAAATTTAATTAAAATCCAATTGAAATTACACTTTTATCAAATTTAGAATGGACACGGTTATTCAGTCACAATCAAGACACCTCATATTAGTAGTAGCGGGAAATTGCGTGCGAAAATGCGACCAATTTAACATGAAACCACTGTTGAAATTGCTGCGAAAATACGCGTGAGTGACTAAAATAATAGAATGAAAATTAAGAATTCAAAACATAAATTATTAAGAGAAAAAGATGAAAAAATCAAAATCACCAAAATGATTAAAGACGAAAAGAATTGGTTAGATAAACAGGGATGGTACCTGTCAATAATTGAAATATTAGCTGCAGATGACCAAGAATATAAAAATATATTGGGACAATAATATTACATAAATTAAAATAATTAATACAATCAATTATATTCCAAGTGGAAAGTAAATATATTGTCATATAACAGATACATATTTAGAATGAAAAACCTATTAACAAACAATAGTATTGAAAATACACTAGAAGTCGTGAAAAAGTTTATGAGAGACACAGACGTTAAAAATATCACTGTGGAACTCGCGTTAAAGTGCTTCCAAAAATGGGTTAAGTATAAGTTAAAATATAAAAAAGTTATACGCCCTTACCTATTAGATAACATGTCATATTGGTTCTTAAAAACAATTACTGAAATGGGATTATCAAATCAAAATATATCTATTTTCAAAAAAGCTTTAAAAAAACTAACAAATAAAATAGCAAAGAAAATATATTTGAAAAAGTTATATGTAACAAAGCGCGCCGAAATTTTTAACATGTCACATATAGACAAAATATCATCATTTCTGTGGTGTGGAAATAAAATAAGTAAGGCAGCAGCTACCTTACTAAGGATAACCTTTTTGTCAGGAGCCAGATGCGGAGACCTACGTAATGTTTTTTGGGAAGATATATCTATTGAGATAAATCATTCTGGTGCATTTGCAAAACTACCGATGAGAGCATCTAAAACAAATCCACGAGCCTTAAAAAAGGAAGTTATAACTATCCAAGCTAGTAAAAACTCCAAGTGGAATATAATAAATATAATAATGAAATATAAAAAATTTCTAAATGATAACAATCTAGAAACGAAAAGGATGTTCCCGGATAAGCCGACGAGAACATACGCTTATTATTTCGAGAAAGGGAGAAAAGCCCTAAAATTAACAAAAAAACTAACGGGTCATTCGGGTAGAAATAGTACTATTAAAAGACTATTATTAGCTAACGTCAAAACAGAAGACATCTGTATCCAGCTACATTGGAAGAGGAACAGTGAAATGCTGTTCAAATACAGAGATACCTTAATGGAAACAACAAAAATAGGTGCTCCTTATGCACTGAATGCCTTTGACGAAAAGAATAATTTCCAGCTATAAAATTATGAAATATATTTAAAATAAGCTATGTAATTTATAATTAAAATTTATAAAGTTTAGAGAGGAAACTAATCCTAAAAAATGAAAATTGTAAAACGAAACAAAAAAGCACGAAAAGAATCACTACAATTAATTAGGTTGGATAATTGTGAATAAAAAGAATTCATTAAAATTAAAATGAATTAAGTTAAATAGCTAAAATACAAAATTATTTAAGAACATCCCACGTGGAAAGGGCAACCAAAATGATTGAATCTAACAAGAAGAAAAAACAATTATTCCAGGTTCTACAGGATATGGAAAACTTTTTCAAGCTACATATAGGAGACGCCTGCCCGTGGCTCCTAAGAGAAAAAATACGTTTCTTACATAAAATCTTAACTGTAGGAAAAGAAAAAAGTGTGGCACGAGGAGTACTAACATATTACACGAGATGGCCAAGAATGGAAATTCTTTCAAAAGTAATAGATTTAGTAGGCTTTCTATGCAAAAACAATTTGAATCGAGACAATTTAATATCAGAACCATTCATTTATAAGGACAAAATCTTGTCTACAATAGACATAATACCTTTTCGAGCCGAAAAAATTAAAATGTTAGAAATAAAGAAAGAATGATGCTTTTTATTTTTTTCCAAGTGGATAGAGACATAAAACACTGCATTTAATTATTAAATATATTTTATTAAAACTAAAATTATGTATTTAATAAACCATATTTAGAATGACAACTGTCGAAGGCGAAAAATCGGTATGTACCAACGAAGTACATAGCAAAATGCTCCAAAGTCCCATTTTCCATTGTATTATGAGAGAATTTGTAGCAACAAAAAATCATGATCCAAGTGGAAATACAATGGAAATAATGAACCTGGCAACAGAGTCAATAAATGGAAGTATGAGATCCCCATATGGAAAAATGGAAATGGCGATTAAAAATTTATCAAAAGGCCAGGTACAAAACTACTATTACGCGGTTAAAGATTTGGAGTCATTGCCGCAAATAATAGAAAAAGAAATTTACATAAAACGCTCACTAGCGCTTAATGTAAAATTTCGAGAAGAATGGAAAGAGGTTAAAACCGAAATTAAAAAATTATTGGATGAGGTTAACGTACATTCCGCCAACAGAGAAGGGAACATTTCACTTCTAGCGATACGACGATTCATCGACACTGAAGGCGAAAAATACTTCACCAATAAAACCACCGAATGTTTTACCATGTTAAAAGATACATGGCAAACAATCTGGCACGAATACGGGGCAATCAAAAACAACATAAGAAAATTAGGTAAAAATTGATTATTTTAACAAAAAAATAAGAAATTAAAGACTTTTTTAAGGCTGGACAAACAGATCTCTCAAAATATCCAACGAATGCCCACGTGGAAAAAACGCATGGATGACATTGGGTATTAGTAAAGAGGGATCTATCCGAATATGGTGTCAAGAAAAAGATACGCTATGGAAAGCACAAACGCGGAATACCGCAATACAGTGGGGGAAAGTTTTCCAGATGAAATCAAAATCAAAAATGGAGTGGTATATAACTACCTACGAGAAATACCGGGGGGAAAAAACCAATGACGATATTGGTAATGAAATGGAAAAAAACTTTGATACACTATCACTGTCCACCACATACTAAACGCCTACTAAGATTAAATAAAAAAAAACCACCAAAAAACCATTAAAAAGAATCATTCCTTAAAAACGCTCCAGGCTAATAAATGGCTAATGAGTGGCGACTTAAGAAGGGTATTACCCTAGTCGACGTTTTACACAATATACCCGTAGATCCCAGAGGGAGTCTATTAGGTCCATAAATAAAAGAAATGGACTTTAGGGTATGAAAGTAGAATTCTCGAAGTGCAATGTAGAGTTTCGAAATACACACAATAATTGACATTTCTAGAATGCGTGTCTCCATAATAAATCTTAATAACAACGTGCCATTAATAAAAATTATTTCGCGCGAACTAGTCGAATTCGCGAAATAAAAGAGCCACTTAAATTTTCAAAATTAAGAGAACGGCAATNGTTTTTGCTCTCTAGCGGCTTTCGTGGTCAATTTAGAGCTTAAACTATTTCGAATTCGGATTCCTGGGGTCGATTCACCCCTAAAAACGTATTTTTTTGTGCCTGAACATAGCCCGCGTTTTTGCTCTCTAGCGGCTTTCGTGGACCATTTAGAGCTTAACCTATTTCGAATTCGGATTCCTGAGGTCGATTTACCCCCCATGGGCCCCATTGCGGGCCATTTTTTTGTGGCCCGCGTTTTGTACCCTTGCCCCATTTTCGAGAACATTCGCTCCGATTGCGGGTTGCGCTGAAAACCCCCACCTCAGTAAAAAGGTCCGTTTCTCAACAATTTCTGGTGAAAACCGGATATCGGGAATAGCCATTGAAAAGTTATAGTTTGACCCAAAATATTAAAAATGTCGTATGTGCCGATTTCGCCTAGAGTCTAGGCCCTAGACGCAAACGTCCATTGAAGCTATCTGAAAAACGGACCAAAGTAATTTAAATTACTTTGGTCCGTTTTTTCTAAAGAATTTTGACTGCACACAAAATGCTCAAAAAACACCGAGCTTCCGGACAAAAAATAGGTGTCAGGACGCTTGAGCAACTGGTGTATATATATGATCGAGTTAAAAACGTCCAAATTACCTCTTCCAGAAAATGAAGATAAAATGCCCGAAAGTGAAGGTAGCGATGATCTGTGGCTGGAATCCACTGAATTTGAATCTGATGAAATGGAACTCTCGCTTCTCTTTTTAGTTAAAATCTCTGATTTCTGTGAAGCAGCTTCCTCTTCAACTTTTTGGTCCGATTTCTGATTACTATTTTCGGAAGTCTTTTCAACATTCTCATTTTGAATTTGAAGCTCTCCGAGAGTTTTAAGCTCGTCGAAGTGGTCTACCAACTGATTTTCAGATTCCTCCCCATTTTCGATTTTATCATCAACGTCAGACATCTGAAAATTTTTGAGTTTGTTATGTGTTAAAATCACACAAAGAAATAATAGAACAAATATCTCTGAGAAATATAAATAGATAGAGCGACTGTTTATTTCTATTCAAAAATTAATTTCACGAATTAGTTAGAAACGTAAACCAATGATGCCTATTGCTATGCACAATAAGTGACCATCCTCCGCACGGTGCTTTTTTTGAGGGTGAATTGGGAACTTGGAATTCCTATTATGGATTAAAATAAAAAATAGCGGAAATGAATCAGCTGACGAAAAATTTTTTTTGGTCGAGCCCTTTTTTTCAAATCACTGGTCGCGGATTGGCGGACCTTATTGGGATATATTGACGCTTAACCATGGCAACCAATGTATTCGTTGCAAGATTCTACGCATTTTGATAAAAAAATTAGAAAAATTACTTTTCTAAACTTTCAGAATTGCAAATGAAAATTTTCAAATCACAGAAAAATGAAAATTTTAAATCACAGAGCAGTATTTCAAAAAAAGGGCTCGACCAATTTTTTTTTCGCGAGCTGATTCTTTTCCGCTATTTTTTATTTTAATCCATAATAGTAATCACAAGTTCCCTATTCACCCTAAAAAAAGCACCGTGCTCCGGTACAGTAGAGTCTCTCTAGTAGGACGATCCGATTTCAGCTTTTGCGTCCTAAGAAGCCGCTTGGTTTAGGCATCGTAAGGGCTGCTAATTTATAATGAACAAAAAAGTGCGTCCTAATAGCGCACCCGGCAAACTTCAGGAAAATTGTCTGCGTCCTTAAAAGTCATGGGGGCAAACTTTTGAAAAAAAAGTGCGAGCAAAGAGTCCTACTAGAGACTGTAGTATAAATAAACATTTTTATTTTGTCGACTTCATTTTTATTTTTTAAAACAAATATTATGTGTCTTAAATTTGACGAGGGTAACGATTTCGTATTTTTTAAACCCGCCATTTTAACCGGTAAATTTTGGCTTTTACAATTCGTAACCGGTAACATATTCCGACCAAACACCTGTAACAAGCGTTTTTTCTCAAATTTAATTTTAATCAATATTTTCCAAATAAACTCATGGAAATAAACCTAAAATTATCCAAAAATAAAGCAAAAAATATATTTTCGCAGTTTTATTAGATAAAAACAATTGACTATATTCTTAAAAAAAAAGTTTTCAATTCAGGATTTTTTTAACTTTTCAATGGTTGAGATTTAGATCCCTTTGAATAGTCAGTCTTTTTTGATTAAATTATTTATCATTTATTGTGTGGGATTTTTTAGAGAAACGATAAATTATTGAATCAAGCAAATTACAATTTATTGATTTTTTTGATAAAATTTCAGAAAATTCATGAAATCGTGAGAAAATAAATATTTTGATCTAAAAACTGCAGAGGAGTGAAAAATATCCCCATCGCATATTATACAGGGTGTAAGGTTTTTCCCTTCTTTTTTCCAAAC
>SCLH01000088.1:335316-348267 GCA_004367855.1 Oikopleura vanhoeffeni | reverse complement strand
ATAGCTCTCGTCAGGGCGCACATATCACTTGCCAAAATACTAAGAAAAAGTTTTGGCATGACGTTGATAAAGGCGTTACAAATATTTAAAAAATGCCAATTTCCGAGGAAATTACGTAATTTTTTCATAAATCAATAAATTGCGTTGCAGAAATTTTGCGACTATTTCATAACGAAAGCCCTCGTCAAGGTGCACATATGACATGCAAAGAACTACAAAAAAGTTTTGGCATGACGTCTATAATAAGATGAAAAATTTAGGAAATTTTTGGCATTTTTTTTAAATACGTGTTCCAATTTTTTTTTTCTAAAGAATGCCGTAGGAACAATGCCTGAGGCGATTATGAGAAAAGTGCCTAGAAATAAGGCTCTGGTTGTCCTGATATTTTGAGGAATTTTGAAGTCTGTGTACGTGATAATTGTAAGAGAAATAAGAGAGGTTTATTCGAAACATTTTTTCACATGACATATCAATTCTGCAGGATCTTGACGAGACCTTGATCATTTTTTGTTTTCATGGCGAAAGATAACATTTATGAAAATGTTTGATTTATTCAACGATAATGATGCCTTAGAGGCATTAAAAATGCTCCAAATTAATTCGGGGCAATAACAAAGTGTACTACCAACCAAAGCATTATTTTTTTTTTCGAAATTTGCGTATTTTTTGATTTTTTTGAAAGTTTTTTTAAGTATTTTCTTAACTCTCTTTAACCTCCTCACAACCAGAAACGAGAACTACTCCTCACACCCAAAAGCCTATCTGAAGGCACTACTTTCAGCGCTTATCACGGGAAAAATGGAAAAATATCAATTAAGTTATTTTTTACTGATTGCAATCAAGGATAGACTTAAGTGAATAACACATAACATTTTGAAATTTCGAAGTCTGTGAAATCGATAACTGCGAGAGAAAAGATAGGATCACGCACCTTGTATTTCTTGGAAAACCAATGGTTTTAAACCATACATTTTTTACAATGACATATAAGTTACAAATTTACAAGTGAAACTCTAGCTATTTATAACTTATCTCTGATTTGAAATATGACATCTCGATCGCTCACAAAACAATTATTCATATCACCGCGCGTCAAAATATATGCAGCAAAATGTGAAAAATATTGCTAATTAGCTGATAACTCAAAATCAGTACCACCTTATTTTCTACACGTGATTGATTTGTCGTTGTGGGCTTTCTTTGGGTTAAATTGTCGTTCAATTCTTTTGGAAAATAATTTTTTGAAAAATATTTGTTTTTCATTATTTTGAGTTTCATAAAAATCACATGTGAAAAAATTATACTTCATAGAGACCTATTCTTCATATAGAAACTGCAGAAATAATAAACTTAAGTTACTATAAGTTACTTATATCAAAAGAATCCTCAAATACTTTTCTAAAAACTGGCTTCCCCAGAATTTTGATATTATGAATCGTTTTCACACAATTAATTTTTAAGAAATTTTGGCGAAAATCCTAAAAAAAGTAGAAAAAAATATCTTTCGAACATCGTATAAAATTTTCAACAATATTTTTGGAAATGAAATTGCAAACTCTATGACGCATTTGAATTGTAGGTCTGTGACGATGTTTTTTTTGCGCCGTTTTGGCCCCCGAAAAGTTTTTTTGCCTTCAGATAGTCAAAGGGTGTGAGGGGGTTAAAAATGAAGTTAAAAAAATAACATTTGCTTTAATTTAACCATTAAAACTTCAAAATATCATCTTGACGTCGGCCAACTTTCTGATCAGTGTTTCACTGGCTTTCTTTTGAGCTTACTTGCAAAAAATCGAAGCACATTTTCTGTCGGAAATGTTTTCACGTGACATTGGGAAATTAATATTTCGAATTTTAACCGGAAATGACAAAACAACTTGTCTGAATCTCTTAGAAATGTTCTGAAGATTCTTTAGCGAGAATTTGAGCCATTTCGCAAATATATCCTCGGAAGAGATAGATTCTAAAGTCTAATATTGTCAAAAACGTCGGTAATTTGCCGTTCTAGAATTTTTTAGTCACCGGATCGAAAAAAAACTTGTCTAAAAAGATTGGCATACTACCGTTACGTGTTCTGTAAAATTTCAGCTAAATTGGATATATCGCGATATATCGTCTGGGAGAAGATATATTTTGCAGTTTCAAAGAATCATCTTGTAACAATACTGTAACTATTGGTGTAATGGTCTAAAACAATTTGTGAAGTACTTTTTCGTCAGTTTAAGAATAGAACTACAAATTGGCATTTTCGGGTTTTCTCATAAGCCTTAGTTTTTAGTATATTTCACCGAGAAAATGTCAATTCAGCGTCGCAACCCCCCTTAATTTTACAGGACAAGATCCTTAATATGTGTTGACTCTTTCGATAATGAGACCCAGACTGATGATCTTACCATTTCTAAAAAGGAAATTGAACGCGATTATCATAATAGTTATTTAAAGGCCTTTTATTATTCTATTGAGTTTTTTTCATAAGATTTTGTTACTATATGAAGTTTTCAGAAATCACTTGTAAAGAAATAAATGATCGTATAGAGACTGAAAACCAACTAAACTTATATCGAGAAAATCTTCAGATACTTCTTTTTAAACTGGCTAAAGCCACATAATTTTGAAATCAATATCGTATTAACACTATCATTTTTTTAAGAAATTTTTCGAAAATCATCAGAATAAGTAGAAAAAACATCTTTTGAACGACTTGTCGTATAATTTCAAATGATATTTTTGGAAATAAAATTGCGAAGTCTATGAAGATCTTATTTTTGTAATTTTTAACAAATCACTTTTGGTCACGACGCGTCGGGACGCCGATAAATAGGTTTTGGTTTGAGACGAATCTCAGGTCAAACTCTGGTGGGTAAATAATTTGTTTATGCGGCATTTTCACACCATATATAATAATAATACTGTATATAAAATACAGTATATTCAATAAATAATGTATAACCCAGTGAATAGGTTAATGTGATTTTCAGAAGTCAAGAGTTAATAGGGTTCTCTTTTGATGGGAAAACCATAATAATCCAAGAATATTTAATTACTTACATGCTGTAGTAAAAACACTGTATTAGCCCTGTTCTTAAGGGGTCGGTGCATTTTGACAGATTTGCACTTTTTTCATTTTTTTTTCTCTTGATGGGAACCTTTTTGCTACTTCAAGATTTTCGGATAAAAACTTTTTCGAACGAAAGTTGCCACTTTTGAGCTAACTTCGTATGCTCTGATTTTTTTTTCAGATTGATTATTTTTACTTTATAAATCGTCTTTTGAAAAAACACTAGAAAAACGTGCGTTTGCTATCGAAGGAATCTAAATTAGGGTAAAATTTTTTTTTAAATAAGTAGCCGTAAAAAACGGTCTCGACCACCATTAAAAATGTATTTAATTTGTATTAATACGATTTCTACGTCAAAATCAAAAATTTTGGAAAAAGACGAAAAAAAATCGAAATTCTAGCACATCGAAAGAATTTTTTTTTTCATGAGTTTAATTAAATAAATTTTAAATGGTGGATGGGTCGGCTTACCAATTTTGCATGTTTCGGTGAATTATTTTTTTTAATTCTGGATAAAAGACGGCTTTGATAGATTTCTCCCAAACCGTAGGTTCGTTGCAAAAATTATTATTCAGAGTATAAACAAGAGCGAAGAAACAAAACGAGGACATATTTGAATAAAGTCAAAGGTGGCATTCTCTATATTTTCAGCTGATGATTCCAGAAAAATAAGTTTGAAAATTTCTGAACAAGAAATGAGGAAAATTTTTTAAATATTTCTGATTATTTTTGACCAAAAATCAAAAAACCATGTCATACGATTTTTCAAATAGCATATAAAAAAATATGTGGTCACCTACGCGAAAAGTAAAATTGGTCATTTTAAAAAGTGTTTTTTGTTTTTTTGAAATAGATATTGAATAAATAATTTGAACAAAAAATAAGGCAATTTTTTTATAATGTTCAGAACTTTATTCAAAAACTTCTCTTAATTTGTCGAATTCGAAAAGTTTAATTCGAACTTAAAATGTTCTTTAAAAGCAATAATTCGAAAATTCTGTAGTTACAAAAGTTGCCTGGATTATGAAACATTACCTTGATGGTATATTGAAAATAATATAAACCCAGTAACAAGTTTTTCATCAAAAGCCCATATCCGTATCTGTCAAATTTTAACGACCCCCTTAAATAAATTTATAGAAACTTTTATAGAATTTCCTATTCTGCCGAAATATCACATCAGTATTGGTATAAAACATTTGTGAAATCGACACCTAGAATAGTTAATCAATATCCCAGAGAAATAAGACGAAAATAAAAAGAAGTTAAAGTAGAAATTTGGCTTATAATTACAGCTCTCTAGCTTCATTATTCGTTTTTTAGACCAAAATTTGCATCTGTGCGTCTAAGCGGAAGTTTTTTCGTGCGTCTAAGCGGATGTTTTGAAAATTTTTAAAAACGTCCGCTTAGACAACTTTGACAGTACATTATGTATATTTTTCGGTCCAGAAGGCTTTTTAATTTTAACTTCAGGGTGAGACCATCACAAATCGGTTTTTTTGGTCGGTTTAGTAGGTATACAATTTTAAGCCTGACTTTTTTAGCGGACAGTACCCCCTTAAGAGGGTGGGCAAGGCGACCTTTTACGGAAGTTTGGGACACTAAATTAGAAAACGGTATATGTTATCTGAGTAAATCGGCCATGAGAAAATTAATGGCGTTAACGAAAAATTCCTATCTTCTCTAGAAATTTGGCACCTGAGAGCATTCCAGAGTATTTATCAAAAAATCGTTTCTAGTTAATTTTCGAAATTAAATTTAATTACTAAGCAAAGATTTATCGCAGAAAATCATGAAGAACTAGGGATGAAATAGAAAATTGCGGTTTTTCATTCATTGCTTTTTAGCTCATCTGGTGATGGTCAAAAAAACATCCGGAATTTACAATTGATGTAAAAGGACGTAAAAGTGTTTGATCATTGCTGAAAATTTATCTTTTTCTTATTTTATCAGTTTGCCTTGCCACTCTTAACGTGAATGTAAGAGAGAAGCACATGAAATAAATGAATCCAAAAAATAAGAAAGCCTTTATATAAATTAATGAGTTGAAAATTTCTTGAATTTTATCCTGGTGAAAATATAAAAGTTGATGATAAAAGAATTCCTCATTATCTAAATACTAAAATATTGTACTATAATATATATATAAGTATAATTTTTTATATATATATATTATTTTTTTAGATTCCAACTTTCGCCTCTATCTTCGCTATCAATTTTGGACCAGATTTACCCGGAATCATTTATTTTTGTTTGAATTTATGGAAAAGTACTCAAAAATACGCCAGATTTGATAGAAAAACAAAGAATTTGCATGGCTGTGTTAGTCATCAGCATTATCAGAATATCAGCATGNTTGTTAACAATTATTACGAAAAACTATAGTGCACGGAAAAATAGTTTGCCATGTAGCATGAAAAAAAAATACAACTTTCCGTGGCCAAAATAGCAAAAAACAGTCCTTTTCGCCAGCTTTGATACCTTTTTAGTGAGAAAATTAGAAAAAGAGAACAACAGTTTTTTCCGCCTTTGAATTTCGCAGATAATGTCAAATTTTGAAACATTTCCTAAATAGGACGAAAAAAAAATACAGCTTTTTCAAGAAATTTTTTGCTCCTGGTTAACCTCATTTACCGGTTGGTTCAACATGCTATCTTAAAAATATGATTCAAAACGTCTTCCAGAGATTACGAACTAACTTATCAGAATGTTTTATTCACTTCCTATGTCTATGCCGAGAGAAATAAGCAATTCAAAAAGTCCATTTTGCCTATAGAACCCCCTTAAGAGGGTGGGCAAGGCGACCTTTTACGGAAGTTTGGGACACTAAATTAGAAAACGGTATATGTTATCTGAGTAAATCGGCCATGAGAAAATTAATGGCGTTAACGAAAAATTCTTATCTTCTCTAGAAATTTGGCACCTGAGAGCATTCCAGAGTATTTATCAAAAAATCGTTTCTAGTTAATTTTTCGAAATTGAATTTAATTACTAAGCAAAGATTTATCGCAGAAAATCATGAAGAACTAGGGATAAAATAGAAAATTGCGGTTTTTCATTCATTGCTTTTTAGCTCATCTGGTGATGCTCAAAAAAACATCCGGAATTTACAATTGATGTAAAAGTGTTTGATCATTGCGAAAATTTATCTTTTTTCTTTATATTTTCTCAGTTTGCCTTGCCCACCTCTTTAACTGAATGTAAGAAGAAGTCATGAAATAAATGAATCCAAAAAATAAGAAAGCCTTATTTTATAAATTAATGAGTTGAAAATTTCTTGAATTTTATCCTGGTGAAAATATAAAATGTTGATGATAATTTAAGAATTCCTCATTATCTAAATACTAACATACTTGTACTATACAGTATGTATATAAGTATATATTTTTTATATATAAGTATATATTTTTTATATTCTAACTTTCATGCCTTCTGATTACCCGCTATCAATTTTTAAGACCAGATTTACCCGGAATCATTATTTTGTTTGTTTAATTTATGGAAAAGTACTCAAAAATACGCCAGATTTGATGAAAAACAAAATGAATTTTGCAATGCGTGTTTTTTAGTCGATCATCATTATGCATGAATCATGCAGTATGATCATCATGCAAGGTCATCGATTAAAGTTCTGATTCAGAAAGTCAAATATTAGAAATTATATAAATATTCGTAACCTTTTGTTTAATTTATTGATAAAAATTTCATATTTCAAATACATGTAATTCTACAATGCGGCATTGCCCCATGGACCATGGTAAAAATTCTTGATGGAAAAAATCTATAAAAATCTATTTTTTCACGATTTCCCTTCTTTCAAAAAATTTTCTTGAAAAGACAAATCATTTCAGACTTTTGCTCTTTAGCATCATTTGTGTTCAAAATCAAATCGTAGTTGCTAATAAATTAACTTGCTTATGTGTGCAGTTTTGGAGGAGATACATTCTTAAGCTCGATTTAGAATATCTTATTCAACACTAATCTTTTTTTTTGTCTGGCGATCAGGCAACTTAAGATCAACTTAAGATCAAGGATAAATTACGTGAGGCTATTTATTTGTTAAACTCTCAAAGGATCTATAGACCTTTTTGCCAATGCGCTTTTGAGATTATTAATAAGATTTTTATTATCAATTAATAGTGCTTGCGGAGGGAGATGATTTTTTTTATAAACCACTCAGACCCGAAGAATTTAAAGGGAGTTTATAAAATTCTTTTGTATAGGTCCATATATGCGTTCTGAATAAATAAATGCAACTTCTAATTAATAATTAATTTATTATAAATTTGTCTCGAACTTGCCTCCAAATTCACCTTGATAACCGTCCCGTACTGCTTTTGTTTTTACGATAAGCTATTGTCAATAGCGTTAATGAATTTTTAATTTTGACCAACTTATATATTTATAATGTACATACGTTTGTATATATACGTATGTATATACGTAATGCATATACGTATGAAACCAATTTTGAAATTTATTATAACTTGTAGAAATATTTGAAAAGTTCATTATTGAACATTTCGTTTATTCGCCATTTTTCAAAAGTGAGAAGTTATCTAGAGACACTGATTATAGTTGAATCTAGATGCGTACTGAATGCTTAAAATTTTGAATCGGTTTAAATTAGGAAATTTTTTGGAAAAAGTTTAACTTCTTTTAATAAAAACATCAGCTTTTTCAAGTTCTTCTTTGAGTCCTATTAAAAAAATTGAGGCTACGTAAATATCGTTGAATTAATACAGTAATAGGTACGCCAAAGTTGCGAGTCCTCACTTTTTTAACTGATAATTTTTATAGTACAACCATGAATGACACAATGTGGTCAAGTTTATGGCTTATTTACACTTCATTTAACTTTATAACTTTACTAAAAATAGCATCTGATTACGTCTGACAGTCAAAATCTGAGTTTTCAAAAATTATTTAATTTATGAGATTTCAAATAAAGTTTTTCGACGTTTTATAATGTTTGGTGGAGTGTTTAATTCGGCATTTAAAAACTACATACTACCAAAAGAATAAAGCCAGAGAACTTAGAAAATATAGTATGTATTTTTTTTGTTAGAAAAAAAATGGAAGGTTTTAGAGAATTAGCCAATGAGCGCGTGCCTAAAAATTAATTGAGATTGTTTTTCTCGATAAAGTTATTTACATACTATAATATTAAATTTTAATGATTTTACCCAAGAATTTACAGTTTATATTTTTACCAAAAAGAAGTTTTTGGAAAATTTAGCATTTTTGACTCCATTCTCAACCAAAACATCATAATGACCCTAAAATGTTTTCATAGTTTACGATTATTTATAGGCGAACATTTCAGCGTTCTTAAATCCACGATGCTGATTGGTTGACTTTTGACCAATCAGAACGTAAATTGACCAATCAGTCGTATTTATAAGAACTTTCGGCAATTTTTTTTACAAATGTTTGTTTTAAATGTTCGTTTTAATCTTTTGTTGTTAATTTTTTAAAAGCGTCCTTAGGGTATCCTAGTTAATCATGTAGGAAACAACTCGACAGACTAATCTGCAAATTTTCTGATAAGTGTATAAATTACCCCTATTCAAAGGTCAAGATTAACGATAATTACGTCGCAACGTAGACGATAAAATAACTATATTCAAATATATTTCGTCTTCGTTTGACTCAAATCTAAATCCACACGTTTTTCTAAGTTTTTCGATTCAAAAATGAAACTTTTCTCCTGGGATTTGGCCGAATGAGCTCACTTTTTTGACGCATAATAGGATTGAATACAGCTGATAACGGTTCACCCAATCCGCACGCTCTCGTGCGGACTTTTTTTTGTTCATTTAGTTGTCTCTATGATTCATTCTGGGAGCTCAAAGGTAAAATAAAGAGAAGATTTATATATTCTATTTTATTTATTTGCGAGAGAATCACTTTGATTTGAGCTCTCATCAGAACACATAGAATAATCAGCGGATCCGAGTCAAAAGCTCGTACCGGAAAAAATCTTTGATTTTAATCGATTATTTTTAGAAAAAACCGGGGGATAACGAAAGACTTTTATTGCATCAAAATTTGATTTGAGCCAGAGTCAGAAGAGAGAAAAAATATGAAGAATTTAGACAAGCTGCGATTTTATAGTAAGTTAGAGAATATTAAAACGTTTATTTTTATCATGTAAAATAACTCATAAAACTTGGAATTTTATGAAATTCATCAATTTATTAATTTCGCCAACTATATTCAAGCAGAACGGCGATTTTGGTCAAATTTTTGTAATATACTATGCAAAAATTGACGAAGAATTCAAGTGCACTTTTTTTGAGATGTCAAATCGATCCGCCGTCTTAATATCAGTAACATACAGCATGTCACATTTTTGCTCATATTCTTAATTTTTTTCGGGATCCAACCTAAACCAATCAAAACGTTTAAATTCACAAATACGTAGGTGCTTGAGAGATTTAAATGCTCCTTGACCAATTAGCGGTGTCAATCAGGTTTCTGCAAAAATTTAAGAATATGAGCAAAAATGTGGCATACTGTATAAAAAATCGTACAGGTCACTTTTTGCTCTTATGATTTAAAAATGGGGATGAAAAATTTTCAGATATTTATATCGAAGATACTCCTTCGGAAAACTTTCTCACTCCGCGTCATAACTGTGATGTCTGAAAAGATATTGACCAATGAAATCACATGATTCCGAAAATAAGATGACAATCGTGTGATTTGATTGGCCAATATCTTTTCTAACGTCACAGTTATGACGCTGAGTAAGAAAGCTGGCCAAACTAATTAACTCGTACAGTCAGTTTAAACCAACTAGTTGTCAAAGTCCGTTTTTCCTTATTATTTAACTTTAATTCAGGAAATATCTTTTTAAGGCGACTGTACGAGTTAAATTCATTATAAGCACCCACAATCCCCTAAATATACATGAGCTTTGATGTACGCATGTTTGTAATAATAGTAATGAATTAAACGCTTTTCACGAATCAGCGGGTTTGAATCAATTTTCTCGTTAATTACAAATATTAGAGCTCATCCGGCTTTGACTACTATTTTAACTTGATTGATTAAAGATTATCCTTATGGCGCTCATTTTTAGTTTTTAATTAACAAGGTTTATAACTTATCTCACTCAATTTATTTTAAAGAACACTTTTTTGGTTAACCCCCACCTGCACGAGCTGCAATAGATTGCAGAATAAAATTGAGACGATTCATTTCAATTTTTTAAATCACACAACTTATTTTTTGTCATTTTTTTTCTCATTAGAAAATTGACAAATAGCCTATTTTTGAGCCTATTTGAAATAGGTCTTTAATTTCGGAATCTATCAAAATTTGACCATAACGTCGCCTATATTTGTTTTTTCCACGACTATCCACTATTTGGGCCTACGAATTGCTATTATTTAACGTCATCCACCTACGTCTTGCGAGCGTGTAATGACACTTTTTTTGCGGGAATAACATTCAGGCGGGGGTAGTCATTTTATTCCCGCTGGTCATCGTTTCGGCAGCAAATTACTTAAAAATTATCGAATGCATTTTTTATGTTCTAAGTTAAAAAAATTTGCTAATTTTCCTTTAGCCTCCCCTGCGCATCTGTGATTTCAAACGCAAATTAAAAACTGTTAGTACACCTTCGAAAATTAAAAATATATTAATTTTTTTTCATAAATCGTTATGGTGCTTACTTCAAGGTCTTTTCTCGAATAAAGATGCTTTAGACACCTAGGAGTTAAAATTGAAAAGTTCTTAAATAGAGATCTTGTATTATCATCTGCATCACCTTCAAGCATTTGGTAAGAAAAATTTGATATTAAATATGGTTTCCAAATTGGTTTCAGTGTTTCAAAACACAATGGCGCAGGTAAAGGATGAATAATATGAAATTCCCCATGTTCGGCAACAAGTTAACGTTTTTTTCTTAATTTATCAAAACTTCGATCAAAATAAGCAAATTTGCCGGCTAGGAGTTATACCGAACGATTAAAAATCTGTCGAACTTAATTGTCGGGATAAGTATTTTTGCCCTCAGAACAAGAATTAAAGCTGGGATAAGCCTACTTCCGAGCATATGTTCAAGACAACTTAAAACAAGGGATTACGGATTTTAAAAACAAGATCATCTATTTAGAATTTCTACGCCAACAACAAAAAATATTTTGTTATATTTTATTAATCTCATCGTCAATATTTGTGACCAAGGTTCGAGTAAGTCGATTTTGATTTTGTTACATAATTTATGGTCAAAGGTCAAGGTTATTTAATTCCGTGACACATATATCCTTTTCTCAACGAAACTCCATCTCAAAAACGTTTACTATCTCTATAGCGCGTGTTCGAATCCCACTAATGTTATCTTACTGATTGTCTTGAGTATGATTATAGGTAAGGGTGCTTGACATTTGGACCGCTAAATTTGATCGGTGTGTAATCATTCAAACAATCACTAAGACAATCACTTAAACAACATCCGTGTGATTCGACCTCTCGCTATAGATATATACTATATCATATAGTAAACGTTTTTGAGATGGAGTTTCGTTGGGAAAAGAATATGATCAAATACAGTATTGTCTCTAATTTTACAAAAAAAATGATATTTAATAAAGGTTTAGTAAAGGTTAAAATGTGAAATAAATTAGAGAGAAAAATTTGCTTTCTGTCCCCAAATTGGTCGTAATAAAAAGTTTGGATTCTGCCCAATTTTGGTTCAGAAAGCCCGTCCGTGGTTAGTGTACTCAATGACTAGGCAATGTATACCGAGAAAAAAAATCGATTGGCCAATTTGGGTACACTAAGTACGACCCATAAAAATCAACCATGCAATTATTTTTAACGCTTATAAAATAGGCTGATACTGCGCTGATTTTAATTTTCTATCAGATAACCTTTTTTATATTTTACCCTTGATCCAAATTGGAAAATAGACAATGTTTATGCTTTCCATGTGGCACTTTAAAGTGTCCAAAATCGCAAAAACATGGTCTTGAACTAAAAAGCCAAATGTCCGCCAGAGAGTTAAAATAAAATCAAAGTTCTAAAGTTGTTTGATACCTGCCTATAACTTTGTTTCTAATTTTGCTTAGAAGTATAGTTACCACGGAATTGTCTTTTCAATTAAATTTAATACTATGTTCAGTGAGCTATGCCCGCTCTGACGAAATAGAAAAAAAAATGTAAAAACGTAAGAGACGAAAATTCCGCTTAAAATAATACTTTTAAACGACATTCGTTGTTGGCAAATAATATGACATCAGCTTATTTTTTGATATGATCAGCAATACTTGGTTCAGACAAGTTAAAACAAATCAATCTTATTAAAATTCAACAAAAAGCTCTTACCGACATATACACTTCCCTGGAGCAAACTTCATAAATGATAGGTGGCATGAAAATGCCATGTCAACATTTTTTTGTCGCATTTCAGCAGTCTCTCATTCATTTCATATCTATAACGGGGTCCTTTGGTCGTTTTTTGCCACTTTTTCAGCCAACATTTTTATGTAATTCGGCTTTTTAAAACGACTCATCGGATTTAGTTTTTCGATAGCTCAAACTGAGCACATATCTTGTTAATAATACAATAATAATAAATTGGTCAGAATGGGACCATTTTTTATTTTTTTCTGTGATTACTGAAATTTTTTGATTACCAGTTTTGATTAAAAATTGGAAATAATGCCCTGATTCAAACCATTTTTTTGACTTTATTTTTCTTCAAATATTTGTGCTCAGTTTGAGCTAACTAAAAACTCAATCGGATTAGTCGTTTTCAAAAGTCAAATTAATTAGAACATTTTGCTGAAAAAGTGGCAAAATGACCAGAGGACCCCGTAATCGATATGATATAAATTATATCTCAAACGATTTCGACGATTAAGGGGGTGGGTGTCGGTTTTTTT